>LVTN01000726.1:78098-120221 GCA_001649415.1 Musa itinerans
AAAGCAACAGTGGGGTGGGACTAATCATGTTTTCGAAACTGTAAACCGAAATTTTTGCACGGTAGTTTGACTTTCTTTTGTTTTAATCTTCTTTTAAAAAATAAATATATGACCACTGATGTCGTCAAGCGCCCATAACAAATTTATTGGCCCAAAACCACCCCTCTTCTCTTCCCCATCCCGGTTCACACATCCCTAGATCACCTTTCCGCCATCGTCTCTGATCATCTGGGATCGATATCTACGGCGCAAGCTTTGGATTCGAGATTGGTTATTCTCCGAAATGTGTGATCTTTTGTTCTTATTTTAAGATAAATAAATCTGAATGATTTCCAAGTTCAGGCGTTTGGAAGATTGTATTCCTTAGGGGAAACGAAAGGATGATAAGAAGCATGACTATGCCGCCAATCGTATAAGATTATTAAAGTTTAGGGATTCACAACATATCAGCAGCAATGGTTCCGATTTTCTTTTGTTTTATTTTAGAATGGTGCCGATTCCATTTGGGAACGGTTCCACTAAATTGCTGTCGGCCGGGGATCTTATTGTTGTGAGAGGTTCATAAGAGAGTTAAGTTGGGCTGTATGCGCGCTGTATGCCAAGAGATCTGTTTTCGAGGAAAGATGTTACCGAAGTGCATTTGCTTTTAACACGTTACCAAATAGTGTTATTTAAAGGTGGCAAAGAGATCTCCGCTGCGAGAGGCTGCACGGTATTTGTTCCTTTGGAGAGTCTGTTGTCTCCCTTTGGTAAAATAGGGTTGACGAGAAAGAGGGTCCGATCGCCCGAAAGTGAGGGACCGTGGACACAGTTGAAGCTCCTGCCGCACAACATTAGTAGTTGTTTGGGGCCCTCATAACTCTGGAAAGGAAGTAAGCCACCTCTCCTTGCCACTTTACCTCGTAGTGTAGTGGGTCGATAAGCTTCTTAGGCGCATCGATAAGCTCCTGACGCGCAACCAATTACTTAATGGCACAGGACTCGTTTTACGGGGGCTCCTCAGTATTCTAATAATTAGTATTGGGTTGATGTAGTTTTCTACCAGCATAGCTAAATCCTCTTGTCGACACTTCTTCTATTATGCCTTTACGGCTAATGATTCTATTTATTCCAGGGCAAGTTTCATTCTGGACTTTAGAGTTGGATTCTGTGGGTCTCCATCACTGACGATGGCAAGGTATACCAGATACTTAACCACATGCTTGACAAAGAATCGAGCCCTCTGCCGTGCAATTGGTTGGTGAAGGGATGAAGATAGCATATTTTGGAACCTGTCTACCCGGACGCTAACTCCCCCACTTTGGTAAGCTCGATATTCCGTCCATGGACACGCTGGACCATGGCCTATCCTAGACGGGTAGAGGCAAGAGTCATCCGAGCTCAACCTTCTCTTGTTGGCACGTAAGGCACGTCCTTACATACATATTTGATTCTTCGTGACATACATCATCCTTGGCCAATAGTCGCCCCGGCCATTGTGCGGTGCGTTCCCGGGTTACCAGCCCCAGTAGTAGTAATTGTGTCGTTCCTTTCTTTTGGAGTTAACTTTGTCCAATCTCCATTAGGCACCAAATGCTGCATTGCTTGTGTTCTCTGGTTTTGTCTATTTAAATCTGGGTTTGGAGCTCATGCTGATTGTTAAATAGAATTCTCCTGCTTGAATTCTCTCTTGTTTTGTCTATTTTAATCTTGGTTTGGAGTTCATGCTGATCGTTACATAGAATTCTCCTGCTTGAATTCTCTCTGCAGGAAGGTAGTACTTGATTTGCCAGAATTGATAGGATTTGGCATCACTGCCAAGTCGGTGATCTTATGATTTTTAGATCTTATATACAAAACATTGGTTTATATTTTTTCGTTGGTTGTTAGATTGGAAATGCTCGAATACCTTTACACTTACCACTTTGGTTGCTGGAAACTCCAGTATTGCAACCACATGAACATTAATGACCTCTCACCAATATTATAATATACTTTCTATTATTTTAACTGCTTGGCATCTCGCAATACTTTTCATTTTTGACAGTTTCCATGCCAATTACTAATGTACTAATGCTGCTTAATAATGGATCATTTCTTAAGGATACAGAGCTTAACTTTGTGCACCAACATTTTCTCTTATTCACATCACTGAGGTTTACTTGCATTCTGTCTGTGGAATCTTAGAATTTTGCCTTACAACTGATTCAGAAAAAAAGCTTTTGTATAAAAGTTCAGTTACTGTTCCGTTTAATTGAGTTTAAATTTAGTTCTGAATAATATTTCCAGTTGATATGATGGCAACTGAAATCCCATCTAGCTCTTGCTACAGTTCAAAAAAAAATTGGCATGCTTTCTTCTGCATGCATGTTGTCCTATGATCCTAATTTTGTTCCTACAATGCATTGCCACCGTGGTCCACGTGATCATCAAACTTCTGCAAAAGCAAGCTCCAGATATTAGGAGAAGAATAGAATGGCAGGAGAGTGTATTGTTTCTTGCCATGCTTTGGTCTGTGTTTTTGTTCCTTTTATCAGGTTTGCATCTGTCTTAGTTGACTCAGGATGTGTTTGATGTGCTGAATCACCGTAGTGGCTTGCAACAGTTGATGCAAAATGGTGCTAAAATACTGCATCTTGTCATGTGACTAGAAGATGCTCATGACAAAGGTCATGATGTCACTTGCATTCATATTTTCTTTTAAATGTTTTGATGCAAATGAGTTAGACTGTGCAATTGCATCTCGAGCCAGATACACCCTTACATCTTCTTTTCCTTGTTCTACGTGACAGTCATGACGCTTCTATACCTTCTTTATGACACAAGTCACATCAAGGAGGTCAAGGGATTTTCCAGCTTGGTGGAGTGCATCTCGCTGCATGGTCTGCTGCATTTCTGTTTCACGGTTTCACCTATCAGTGCCTTGCTCTCCATGATGGCTAAAGTTGACACTTGAAGAGCATCCAAAAGACTGATTGAAGATTAAAGTTTATCTCGAGGAACAATTGAAGTGTCTATGAAGGTAAGAAAAATTGTTATTTATAGGAACTGGAGGTGCAGGCTAGATGCATTCCAGGAAGAGACATGCCGATTGGTTGTCATGCTTATGGCCACTGATATTGCCAATTGGCTAACTAGTTGTGATAGTATATTTTTGGACCCAAGTTTGGCTCGATAGGTTGCACTGCATTTTCCAGTTTTCTTGTAGCCATATGCTGGCTCTTGGCAGTTCATTAGGTTTGGCTTGGAACTTTGTTCTCTGATTCTTAGTTCTTTGCACGGTGCTGACTTCCTTTTTTTGTCCTAACTAAAAAGGAACAAAAACAATGCTGTGGTTGTGGTAAGGTTCTAATATTATCCACATTCTTTGAAAATTATTAATCTACTGCATATTGTTAGAGGAACTCACTACTGCTGTATTATCTGTCTGCAGTCAAGATGATATTATAGTATTACATAGGCAAGCTAACTGTTTTCTGCCAATGGGTCATTTGCAGGTTGCTTGATTTGGAAACTGTTGTTAGGTCATGAGTCTATTTCTCTGAGAATTTGCTATGGTGGAGCTTACTGAGGAAGCAGACATTCAAGTTAAAATATCAATCATGCATTAGTTCTGTACAAACATGGATATTGCAAGAGTATCTAAAAAAGCAAGAAAGCAAGTTGCATCCGAATCAGTTACTGAAGTTATTATCCATCCATGGTTGGGATGTAAAACTACAGAGGTAACGGCTTTGTGAATCAGGTGGGGCCTCCCAGTGCTCACTTTCAGTGGAATTGTAGTTGTTGAGTGGAAGAGATCATTAATCGTGTCTTCAAATTCTTGTAGTATTTGTTACTTTGAGATCATGCAGGTGAAATTTACATGAACTTCATTACATGGTTTCTGCTTTTCTCAATCCTGTCAAATGTTTTCTACCGCTGCAATGGTTTTGTGCTTTAACCATCTAAGAATCCATGAAAACAGATGCATTATTGAGTATAAGAGAAATGGCAAGGAGCAGCTGTCATGGGGGCTCACAGCAGCTTTCATATGGTCACAAAGCAACTCTGACTCTCCACATGCATTGGCAAGCACCAGAGACCTACTATTTCATCTGGTAGTGTGGTGTGGTATCAAAATGGTCCACTCTATTCCCTATATCTTGTTATTTGAATTTTGAAAGTAGGTACACCGAATGTTTATCGATCAACCTCTTCTCTTCCAAGCTAAGGCACTCAGAATCTATTTCTACCTGCAATGTTTTACAAGCTACAGGCAATCACTGTCTTATTTGAAGATAGGGTTTTTTGCTTAATTATGCATTGAAAATTTTTAATTCCTACCTTCTTGCTCCTTTTCCTTAAATCTGCTACTTGACTTGATCGGAATGTGCTTGTCTAGACAAGACCGAATCCAAAAGAAAAGGCACCAGGGTGATCATGTTTCAACAGGTGATTTCTGCATTTGGAATCCATCTGCAACCTTATATTGGACTGAATTGTGGCCTTCTAACTTCATTCATGTTGCAGACATATTATGGTAGAATTGAAGTGATGCTGCAAGTAGAGGAAATACAGCATGCCGTTCTGAAAATTGTCAATCTCAGCAAAGCAGTCATTCCTCACCAAATCATATATTGGTTGGAGACTTGTGCATTGGCTGGTCCAACAGGTTGGTTTTCCTCTCTTTGCTGCTGGAGCTGTTTGCTGTTGAGACTTCCACTCAACAAAATGATAGCTTGGGTGGCTTATATATTTTAGCCATGAGTATGGATGAAAATTCTGTTTTGAGAAGAAGCACAAGGATAAGTATTTTTCTTTGTGCTGCAATAGCCGCTGCATCAGCTCCCTCCAATGCTTATACCCCATTAATTTTGTTGCTTTCTTTCTGATGTTTTTTGACACCAAGTCCTCAACTTTGTGGTTCCACCACGCAGTTTACACGAAGTACCAATGTCCTTAGACCTGGTAACAAGACAAGGGCTCACATGGGGGCAATGCCACCCTCTTGTTTTATTAATTTAGGGATGGGTTGCCGCTGGTCTACATAAGACACTGTTGGTGGTCCATGACAGCAATTGTTCTCCTATCCCATTAAGCAGACACCCGTCTGTTTCAGCTTTTCTTCCACCTTGGTTAGCTTGCTGAGCATGTTTAGGACAACATCTTCTGTGATCTCTCCTGCCAAGATGGGTTCCCAAGCCTCTATTTGTAATGGAAAGTTGAAAGTAGTTGCTTGCTGATAGCTTCAGAACAAATTCTTAGTTTATAGAATATGCTGCTGCAGCTATTAGTCTCTCGAAGACTTCCGATTCATGTAGAACATCTGTGTTGATGAGTCGGTACATTCGGAAACATATTTTTATTGATGTGATGCAAGGACTAATGTGACTAGGTTAAACATCGTTGTCTTACTGGAACATTTATTTCTTTTGCAATTCTCTCTATTATCTCATTCCAAACTTTTCGATCCTTATTGTATGATCATCAGGTACAGTATTTTCCAAGAAGAAAAAGCTTCCGCACTCAGGCAATTGACATGACTCCGAAGTCATGTTCCTACACAGTAAGTAGCCTGAGACTTATATGGAACATTATCGTTGTTGTTTCTCTCATCTTCAATTATGAGACATCCGACTGAGAGTTTCACTCTGCCTACTTCCAATCATGCCATCCAAAAGAAAAAGGCTTCATTTCTCTGCCTACCTACCTTCTCCGGTTGCCATTATGTTTCTTATCTTCTCCTCTACTCACTGCAGCCCATCATAGGCATCCACCCTCACCGGACTCTCCTACCGAACAAAGCATCCTCTGTCTACTGACTATATTTGATCATCCGACTTCAGTCACTCTCCAGATGATCATCCCATCAACATGAAAGAAGAACGAGAGATGGCCTGTCTACGGCAAGCATCGCAGCTTCTCGGCTCACTGGTATCTTCTTCCTTCTCGGTCCGATGCTTCCCTGGTAAGTGGCAGTTGATCCGCAGCAAGCTCGAGCAGCTGCTCTCCGGACTTGCCGCCGCTGCAGACGGCAACTTCCTCAGCGGGAATTCGGAGGTGGATTTGCTACTGAAGTCGATGTTGTCGACCTTCGATGACATCGAATCGCTTTTACTTCGTTGCGGCGATGAATCCTGCGTCGGCGGGAAGCTCCTCTTGCGGAGCGATCTTAATGGCGTTGCCTCCAGGCTCGGGCTCCATAACGCGAGACTTGCGGAATTGTATGCTTCTGGGAATGCGACGCATTCCCGAGCCATCGTCCTCACGAAGCCAAGCAGTAATGCCAGCCGAGAGGACATCCGATTCTACGTGAGGGATCTGTTCTCGAGGCTTAAGATTGGTGATACCAGCATGAGACTGCTAGCTTTGACTTCTCTTCATGAGGTTCTCCGCGAAGACGAGGAGTATGTGAGGATCGTGGCGACGGATACAGCTGATGCAGTGTGTCTTCTAGTAAGCTTTCTCGAACACAGAGATGATGGCCTTCGGGAGAAGGCCGCAGGGGTACTCTCGGTGATCGCCGAGTTTGATTCATACAAAGGACTGCTTGTCGCTGCAGGTGCGATAGGTCCACTGATACCAATCTTGGAGAAGGGAACTGAATTGGGAAGAGAGAGAGCCGCCGGAATTCTGAGAAGGCTGACCGAGAATTCCGACAACGGGTGGTCGATCTCTGCTCATGGTGGCATCACGGTGCTGCTCAAGATCTGCAGCGACGCCGCCGCTAGTCGTAAGGAGCTAATTGGCTTGGCTTGTCAGATTCTAAGCAACCTCGGCAGCGCTGAAGAGATGAGGAGGTTCATGGTGGAGGAGGGCGCCATTCCTGTTCTCTTACAGCTCACCATGTCCAAGGAAGAAGAATCACGGATTCAAGCCATTGAGTGCCTTCATTCCATGGCATCTGCGGACAATGGCATCAGACAAATCGTTGTCAGAGAAGGACTTATCGCCTCGATAACTGAGTTACTGGATCCATGCTCACCCTGCTCATCGACGGCAAGAGAGGCGGCTCTCAAGGCTACCGAGCTGCTCCACTCAGCAGATTCCATAGCTGTCCTGATGAGCTCCGGCTTCTTGGATCGAGCGCTCTTCTTCCTCAAACATGGCGACGTCTCCGTCCAGGAGTTGGTCCTGAAGAGCGTCTCCGGCCTCTGTGAGCTCTCCGAGGAGTACAGGAAGGCCATGGGCGACGCGGGCTACATGACGGAGCTCGTGAGCTTACTGGAAGCCAAATCAGCTGGAGTCAGAGAGAAAGCAGCTGAGACCATTCACAACATGATCTGTGCTCAACGAAATAGGAGAAGGTTGATCCAAGACGACCACGACGTGGACCGGATCATGCGGTCGCTCGATCTCGTGGAGGGGAACTCTGCGACGAGGAAGCACCTGCTCTCCGTGCTGAAGGCAGTGGCGGAGAGCAACAGCGGAAGGAGAAGGATCATGGCCTCCGGGTGCGTGCATTGCTTGCAGAGACTGGCAGAAGCCGACGAGGTGGACGCCAGGAAGGTGATGAAGAAGCTCTCCGCCCGGAATCGATTTCGAAGTATACTGAATGGATTCTGGAGCTACTGACTTCCTTTCAGCTGCTGTAATATGCAATCTGCTTTGTTCATCATCGGCATCTCTTTTTCTGTCTTCATGATTCCAACCAGCTTATCATGCAATTCTCAGCTGGTGATATTTGGATGATACATATATTATGTTTTTTTTTTTTGGGTTTTGATCATTATTTTAGAATGTCTGCTAAATAGCCATATGAAATTGTAGATAAACCTGACCCTTAAGACTTCAGCATTTGATGGGTGCAATGATGATCATGTGGGGGCAAGAAGGTTACGGAAATCAACAACAATGAAGGATAAACCTAAAAATAATGTACATCAGATTTATCTTTTTACATTTTTAACCATCATGAGTATCATTGAATTAAAAAATATTTAACTTAAATATCTAAAAATATCTTAACTTTTCTTGGATCCAAGATTCAAAATCTAACAATGTGTTTTCAGATCAAATCTCATTCTATCACTTATTTCATAAAAAAAATTAAAAAAAAATCCTTAACTTTTGCGTACAACATTTCAACTTTAAAAAATTTTCGTGAAATATTTTTTTATATATGACCATTTTACCCTTGGTCTCGTCAGACCCGTCGCATCCACCTTGCACCGCTATTTTGCATTGTTTTAGTTGTGCTCGCTTATGACTCTTGCATGAGGAAGGAAAAAGTAAGAGAGCTGTCGCTATCTTTATGGACCCTTCCTAACATTTGTTATATTCACTCTTACGCGTGTAAAGTTGATGAAAGGTTTGATGAGGCTCAGTTAATGGAGGTGAGGATGACCTTCATACTCTCTCCTTCCTTACATGAGGGTTGTGGATGAGTACGATAATAGATGATGAGATGAGATAGATATGACTAGTTGAGTTCGGGTTTAGAACTATCGATGACAATATAATAATTTTTACATGAGAGTCATGGGTAAAACATGTAGGGACGAGGTTGACCGTGTTAATAGAGGTGATTATGGGTCCGATAGAGATAGAACTAAAACAATCCTTTTTTTTTCAGCGAGGTGCTCTCTGTATAAAATTTTCCTAAGTTAGAGATTTATTTGGGAAATTCACCGTTAAAAATAGAATGATTAATAATTAAAATTTGCCATTTCAGATACCCAACACAAACTTTCCATCTTCGACATGAATTACATAGGCCAATCAAATATATGCACAAATCTCAAAGTATCATGAGGTGAGATGATGTGCTGTACAACTTTGAAAGCTTTTCACCGTCAGATTTTGAGGTTCACAGATCTCAAAGCAACGGGCATTCCGGGTCGGGTCTCCTATAAAAGATGGGTTGTTACATTCCAAATCGTCATACCTTTTGTCGAGCACCGGCGATCTCCTCCCTTCGCTTCTTGAATCCCTTCTTCTCGACCCATCCCTCTACATCACTTAGGTTCCATTTAGGATTTCAGCGTCTCGCTCTTTCTCCGGTCGTCATGGACGCCGGTGGAAGCGGCGGCGGTCTCTTCTCCGTCGATCCCCTCGAGCGGCACGCCGCCAGGGGTCGTGGCGTCATCACGTCCATGGCCGCCGGCAACGACGTCATCATCCTTGGCACCAGCAAGGGTTGGGTCATTCGCTATGATTTCGGGGTCGGGGACTCGCAAGGTCAGCTAGCCTCGGTTGTTCGTCTCTCCGAACCCTTCCCTTCGATCTTGATCTGTTCATCATCCTCGCAGATCTTGACTTCTCTGGAGGCCGAGGCGGTGATCAGCTGGTGCACCGTGTCTTCGTTGACCCCCGAGGGAGCCACTGCATTGCAACGGTCCTCCATGCGGCCGGGGCTGAGACATACTATATCCACGCCAAGTGGGCACGGCCTAGGGTTTTGAGCCGGCTGAAAGGATTGGTCGTCAATGCGGTGGCCTGGAACCGACAGCAGATCACGGAAGGTACGATGTCTTCGTTTGTAGTTCTTGATTTACACATGGTGGGTATCTACTTGGTTGATACCGATCATGATCCTTTACTGATTCTTGATCTGCGTATGCTGGGTTTCTCTTTAGTTGAGAGATAACCAAAGATGTGTATGATGTCGCCTTTTCTGGTTCATGATTTGCATACGACGTGTTTTTACTTATTCCTTGTTTATGGTTTTAGGATCAACGAAGGAGGTGATTCTTGGTACTGAAAACGGGCAGTTGTTTGAGATGGCGGTTGACGAGGTGGATAAGAAGGAGAAGCATGTAAAGTTGCTATTTGAGCTGACTGAGCTTCCTGAAGCCATAATGGGTTTGCAGGTATGGTAGAATGTTTACTCCCTTCGTTGGTGATAACTTGAAAGGTTATGCCACTATATTTTCGGATTCTTAATCCGCAGATGGAAACAGCTGCTCTAAGTAATGCAACAAGGTTTTATGTGATGGCCGTGACACCAACCAGATTGTACTCTTTCACTGGTATTGGTTCATTGGAGGTTAGATATGTAGTTTCTTTCTGGCAGATTTTAATGTATTTTCTTGTTATGTCCTTAAGTTTAGATTCTAACGAGTGCCTTCTTGAAATCATATGAACCTAAAAATATTTGACGAAAATAGTTTTCTCTCTCTTAAGTATCACTAATTTGAAAAGGATAAACTATGCTCATATGGCAAAGCCTAAATTTGAGTTTCCTCTCTCATAGTATGACCTGAATGCTTTTAACTATTCTTTTTATATATTGTAATTTCCTGAATTGTCTAGTTTTCTGCAGAAGCATGTTGGTGTCTAGTTGGTTTCTTTTTCTAGTATATTTTTGAATAAAATAAAAATTAAAGGAAAATATTACATTCTCGTCTTTGTTAATATGTGATTTATTCTTTTTGTAAGTTTTTACATGTAGTTTAAATTTTAAGTATTTGAACAGTATTTAGAGAACTTTTTTATGTTCAGAGATTTTGTGGGTAAATCTTCTGTAATTTGGTTTATGTTGCTAAACTTTTGCAGACTGTATTTGCCAGCTATTCAGATCGTGCGGTGCATTTTATGGAGCTTCCTGGAGAAATTCCCAATAGGCAAGCTATTACATGCTCATTATAATGTTGCCTTTGGAATAATGCTTTTGACGTTTTTCCTATCTTTTATGTTATTTGATAATATTTTTTGCATGTGTTAGTTCTCTGTTTTTTCCCGTTATATTAATAAAAATTAGAAATACATTTTTGGTACTAGATATGGAAACTCTATTACTTGTCTAAATTCTTTATTTATTTTAATCAACAAGTATAAACATTTACTATTGGATTAGTGAGATCACACGTTAGAAAAACTTTTGAAAGCAGTTTTCTTTTGTGCCATTTGTAATAAAGACCAAATGGACAGATATGCGTCTGACCCACAAAAGGCACCATGTTTTCTAATAGAATATATTGCAGCTTTTACATAGTTCTTTCAAATCTTGTATCTCTGGACAAGTCGATCAGAACGGCATGGAACAAAATATGGTACCTTGAATCTATGAGAGGTGTCACTAAACATCATGGAGTCTTTGGCATATTGTTTGCTGACCAATTGAGGCTGGTGTTCTAGATCCAGTGTCAATTTAGACTCAACAGATGTGGTCTGTGTGGTCAATTCACCTCTTTTTCTCCCCCACTTTATTGTAATGCTCAACTGTTTACATAGACAAATGTCAAAAATTTTTCTGGATTCTTATTGTTGTCTTCGGGGACAAACACATTCATTATTGAAACTGTGTGGTCAATAGACCACTTTTTCTCCACATCATTATTGTAATGCACACCTATTTGCAAATATCAAAATCTATTTTTTATTATTACTCTTTTCTTTAGGGACTTTTTTCGTTGTTGTACTTGTACCTAGATCCCCCAATGACATCCTGTACAGTCTGATGATATTTATGACACTCAACATAAATATTTTCCAGTGTTGAGGTGGATTTAGATATCTCTTTGAGATCTTCAATTAGTGACAGGAAATGCTGATGCCCTAGGTGCATCTGGATGATAGTTGGTAATCTTGGTTTATATTAGGAACCAAACCTCTGAAAAGTAGCTCTTGTATCACTCTACACTAAAATGCTTTCATCATTTATATGCGTTACTTATGGTAACATTATTTTCTAATTTCAATTTATAGGTTTATATTGAAACCTAAAAAGGGTTAATATTTTGTTGTACCATCAGTTTACCATGTTCTGACATTCATTCATGATCTTTGAAGTTGGTTAATATATGTTGGCTTGTTTAGTCAAATTCATTCGGGCAGTCTTAATTTGTTTTTAGAGGATGTTCTGGGTTGTTATATTGTTGTAATTTAGACTTCAATGACTGATGCCGATATGACAGGATAAAATGTACGAGATCCCCAATTATTCTGCTATAAGAAGTACAATTTCACCAAATTTAGGTAAGGGCTTGAGAATATTCTCCAGCAATAACCTTATTTTAGCATTGTGACCACCAGCAACAATCATATAAGATGTTTCCAATTCCTTTTATGAAATGAGTTGCAGCCCAAGTTGCAAGTATACTAATTGTATCAGTGCCACTCAAAATGACTCCGGTCAGATGAAATCAAATCCGAAGATTCCAATCAGCTTGGATAACACAATGTCCTGAATACACAGATGTGCTAGGTGATCATTTTTGAAGGCTCCATAATTTTCGTCATCCATCCATATACTCTTTGAAATTTGACAAAATATTCAGAGCCTTTTATGGTCTTTGTCAATAGAACAAAATGATAGTGTGGTTTTGGTTTCTGCTGGAATAGTTGCCAATGTGTTCATTTCAGGTGTGTTAATTCTTCTCAATCCTAGTTATTCCTTTCACCAATGGTGGACTTAAATGTTTAGTAAATCATTCTAAATTGTTTACACTTAGGAAACTGCTTTGGCTGAACTGTTTAGTCAAGCAGATATACGTTGAGAATTTGTGGTCTTAAGCTAATGGTTTGGTTTTGAAAAAACATTAGAGTCGACCTTAGTAAGCTAATAGAGTCTTATTAATTACAGTGGAAAGCAATTGACTCATGAGGTGATCATTCATTCTGCATAAAATTCATCAAAATATTAGTATCAAATCTCTTTGTGTAGTGTTACTTTTCACTTGATCTTTGCTGTTACTAATTGGTATATGTTGTCTTACATTTTTACATCATTAATCTTATGTGATCCCCTTATTGTTTATTTGGAGAGCTCTTTCTTAATTTCTCATGCAGTATGTATTAAATTGTCATTTTTTATATAAAATTGTTGGTCAAACATCACTATTATGTTAATTATCTGCAGTGAGCTACATTTTTTTATTAAGCAGCGGAGGGCCCAACATTTTGCCTGGCTCTCTGGGGCTGGAATTTATCATGGTGATTTAAATTTTGGTGCACAACATAGGTATGGTTTTCTGTTTTGATCTTCCTCTTAAGGATAACCATATCTCTTGCTAAATTTTAATTTGCCTTTGAAGCATGCATTAATAGTGCTTATTAACTTAGTAAACTTGCCTATCAAAAGGATAAAAAGGGGCATTATATGTTGTATTCTATTTATTCAACATTTTTCGAATCTTAATCTGTTGATGGTTGAAGATTTTACCTGTGGTTGACTTATGGAGTTCCTGTTTTCTGAAGTTCAACCAATGGAGATGAGAACTTTGTTGAAAACAAGGGTCTTTTGGACTATTCAAAATTGGGTGAAGTAGGCGAAGCCAATAAACCAAGATCTTTTGCAGTGTCTGAGTTCCACTTTTTGGTTCTGATTGGCAACAAGGTTAAGGTATGGATCACATTTAGGTTTACAATACAACCAACTCTTGTGTCTTCAGAACTTTTATTAAATTAATTTCATCTGACAGCCTCCAATAGTTGGTGCAAAAGTAAACTATATTCGAGTGGGTTTACAAGGATTCATGTTTCTGATACAGAGCCAATCAATGGCTGTTTGACCTATGCGTGAATTGTAGGATGATATATATAGAGAAAGGTATTACATATGATGCAAATTTGTCAGAAGGAAACTAGATAAACTGAAGGATATAATGAATATACAACAAAGAAGCTATATTATATATGAACATTCAGTGAGTAAATAGGAAATGAATTATGCACACAAAAAAAATGGCTACTTATAAATAGATAACTTATCATGAATATGATACAGCTAATTTGTATTTGAGGCACATGTAAATCAGATTGTTCAGCAACTGCACTAGCTATGTTTATGTGGAAAAAAATTTGAAAATGTTAGAGCCTCTTCTTAGCATTGATGAGATAAAAAGGCCAGTGGAGGAAACTACTAAAATCCTGAGAGAAGTGGGACTAGTTAGAGCATGCTAAATCCTGGTGAGTGCAAAAAGACATTGTGGAAGTTTTGTAGAGAGGAGTCTGCAGATATCTGTTTGTGGTCTCCATTTAGCAATGAAAACTTGTTCCAACCTATTTCATATATCCTCTTGATAGGATGGGTAGCCTTATATTGAGTTCGAGTGCTACCTTTCTACAAGGGAATGTAGTAAATCCTCTTGATAGGATGGGTAGCCTTCTATTGAGTTCGAGTGCTACCTTTCTACAAGGGAATGTAGTAAATCCTCTTGATAGGATGGGTAGCCTTCTATTGAGTTCGAGTGCTACCTTTCTACAAGGGAATCTAGTAACCTCAGAGAGAGAATTTAGTAAGAGAGAAAATGAGAGTGAGAAGTTATAGCCTTAGAGGCTTATATGCTTATATCTACGTGGCCTACTTATGCTTATATCTATATGGCCTACTATAGTGTTGCTTTTCTGGAATGATCCTTGCTTGATTGCTCTTGCATCCCTCATACTTCAAGCTGTCTATCCCTCCCCAGGTATTTTAGTCAGCTGACCCTTGCTTTGGAACAAGTCGTTGACAATTACCCAGCTGGTTGTCCCTTTCTTTGAATCATAATGGGTGACCAAGCATCAATATAATCCATATTACCTTCTTTGTGTTGTCTAAAATATGATTCTTTGACCCAGTCGATTGCTACAGCTATTAGGACTTCAAGTTGCGATCTTCATCAGCTTATCCTCGTCTACAATTATGCTTCCAAGTCAATGCAAGGCTGATTAGATTTTGTGAAGGCTGCCATTGACCTGTTGGCCTTGGTTGGCATTAAATTGGATAAAAAAGTTGCCAATTTCAAGGACGACCACAACTATGGTGAAACTGGCACTGCAATGGTCGATGATGAGGCTGACAATGAGTTTGAAAGCAGTTTTTCTACACAGTTTGAAAACTGTGTAGTAGAACCCAGAGTTACTTTGATTTAGGTTGGGCAAAGGATGTACCATGTTGGTTCTTTTTTAATTGATATTGGAACTTTGAAAGGCTCTGTCAAGTGTCAATATAACAACAAAATTAATATCTGGAAAGAAAGAAACTGCAGGCTCAAAGGTTTTATTGAACATCTGGTTAATATAGTTAAGTAATCACTTTCTGGTTCTTTAGTTCTGAGAGAATTCTGCTGCAGTAAAAAATTAGGCCATCTGGTCTTTGGTTTGCCAGAGGCTTCCATCACTTCTTAGTTGTGTCTTGGAGTTTGTTGTATGCTGTTTCTGCTTCTTTCTCCCCCCCTCTCTCTCTTTCTGTTTATTTTATCTTCCTTATCTTTTGTATTTAATTTACTGCCTAAAAAAATGTTTTCAGCTTTGCTGTTTTGCCTGAAAAAACCATTGATATTAGCATTCTGAAAGGAACTTTTATTCCACATCAGATAAAGAATTTATTTAGCTCACTGCCAGTTGGCTTTGACATGATTGCCAGTGAACTTTGCAAATGATTGTCGTTCTAGTTCAGGGACTCCCTCAAGTGGCATTCTTAAGCAAACCAATTATCTGTAATTTTAAACTGGGTTATGTCACAAGCAGTACAGAGGATGAGATGACTAGTTGTCTTTATAACTCAGGAAAACAACTTACCTTCATTTGCAGGTTGTCAACAGAATCAGCCAACAAATAGTAGAGGACCTTAAATTTGATCATACGCCAGAATCATCAAAAGGAATTATTGGGTTGTGCAGTGATGCCACTGCTGGATTGTTCTATGCATTTGATGAAAACTCTATATTCCAGGTTAGAGCCTACATGGATATGTGCTTTGGTTAAGCTCCCTGATCTTTTACTTCAAATTTTGTTGATGTCTACTGTACAAGGTTTCTGTTCATGATGAGAGCCGTGACATGTGGCAATTCTACCTAGACATGAAGGAATATGCTACTGCTTTAGCCTATTGTCGAAATCCAATCCAGAGAGATCAAGTTTATTTAGTGCAGGTCATTTCTTATCCTGATGGGCTCTTGCAACTGTGTAATGTTGTCAGGAGCTCTTGTTCATTCTTGGACACTGAGAGATTGCACATATGCTTATTTCATTCAATGCTATATTGATTTTGTGTGAAAAGTAATTGAGTTTTATTACAGGCCGATGCTGCTTTTTCCACCAGAGATTACTACAGAGCGGCTTCTTTCTATGCTAAGGTGAGATTAGTTTTCAATAATTTATTATTCCTTCTAACCTGAAATGGTACCTAATTAAAGGTAGTAAACCTGGCATATTGTTAGGCATTGATGAGCAAAAGTTGATTAATTTTACTAACTGCCCTTTTTTTAAATATGTTTTAATCGAGGAAGTCTCTACTAGGATCAAGCAGGGTGAAGTAGTGAGCACTTGTGAAAGAATGTAAATCATAGTTTTACCGAGTCTGCTTTAGTTCAAGTCTTATGGCAATGACTTTTAGTAATAGTTGATAAAGATCAAAATATTGGAATGGGTTCTTGAAGTATATTTGTTGCAGATTGGAACCATGTAGCAAAATGTGACTCTGTTGGAATTTTAGTTTATTTTTGACAGCTTAACATTGTTTTAGTTGATAAACATACCAATATCTGAATCTGAGTGAATGGTGAGGGCATGACTCTTTTATGAAATAATGAGGTGCATGGGAATCATGATTAATGTTTGAGGGTACACATAATGAATCAGATAAATTGAAGCTTGTGACTTTTCCTTTTCAAGTTTTTTCTCTGAAACACCATTTAGTGATTTCCATGAAC
Organism: Musa itinerans; assembly: GCA_001649415.1. NCBI lineage: Eukaryota > Viridiplantae > Streptophyta > Magnoliopsida > Zingiberales > Musaceae > Musa > Musa itinerans. The sequence goes on from LVTN01000726.1 coordinate 94,640, forward strand.
TACTTTAGTGACCCAGTTAGAATTGTTTACCCTGAAGCTGATAAAAATCTTGTTATATATCATTTAGGATTTCAGGATAGTGAAATAACTCCTTTTTGGTCATCCTATCACATTACTGACATTATTACTTAAAATATGGTGCAAAGAAACTTGGAGATCCTAGAAGAAGTGTGCAATTCCAATTACATAGTTCTGAACTGACATGATTATCTTTTGGGGTTGAACTCTTTGGTTTTGTTATCTTTGTTACTGAATTCAATTGCATGATTCCAATTCCTGCAATGCATCTTTATCAATTAGTAAAACCTTTTATCAGTTGCTGAGTTATGAATGTTGAGAAGTTATAGATGGATAATTCAAAGAACAATTTTGGTTGCTATCTTTATCAAGGTAATGTTGGTTTAAATTTTCTCGTTGGTGATAGGGAATTATAGATTCCCTCTCTACATAATAATGATTAGATCAAGTGAATATGTTTCCAACATGGTTGATCCAAATCTTAACTTGTTGAGAACTTGATTTTGTCTTCCTCAAATCTATCTTTATGTAAAATTGGATATCTTATGCTCTATTTTGTTGCGACTATAAAAGCTTAGAATCTTGTTCCCAGTTTTTGCTCAACTTGCTCAAACATTGAAATTTGGTTGAAGCATCTTACTCCTGAAATTGGTACATCTCCAATGTGATGATCCATTTTGATACCATATCCATTGGTGTTTGGATGGCCTGCAATCATTTTTTCTATCTTATGAAGGATAAAACTGATTCCTCATATTTCAGAGAAAAATGCTTTGAGACACTGATATCTTAAGCTTCTTATTCTTTTGCTTAATTTTGTAGCAAAGAAGAACACATATTGTAATCAAGTTCCTTGGATCGTAGAATTAAATTTCAGTTCGATTGTATGTTTTTATCATGCCAAATGTTGGCATGGTTTGTTATGCTGTGGGCATCCAGAAAAAGTACCAAATGACAAAGGTACTCGAGGGAAAACTTAATAACCTCAAATATGTTGAACGGACACATAATCATATGCCTTAACGAGTTTAAGAAAAAACAAAATCTAAATCCAGTGGATTAAATTCACTAATTTTGAGGTCCTTGCCAGGATCCGAAACCTTGGTTAGTTCTATATTTGATGGTCCATAATGTCCTTTCGTCCCTTGTTGGTTTGTAACTACAGCTGCATTGTGAGATCAGGAAGGTCCTTGAAGACGAGAGAGAGGCAAAAATTTCATTCATAGAGAGATAAATGAGGTTTAAATTGGTAAAGGTTAGCATAAATGTACTCACCCTTCTCTTCATATTAAGCATTATCCCAAATATAATATGAAAAAGGGTGATTCTTGATGAAAAAGGTGAAAACAGAAGGGTGACGTTCACATGTATAATAGTGTACTTGATGAAAAAGAGATCTGAAACAGGAAAAACTTCAAGCATCAAGCAATGCTTAAGTCTTCAATCTTGTTCCTTTATTTTTAACTGTATTGGTCACTTGATATAAAAATACTTAATCAACTGTTTCAGTGTTCTCACAAATTTAATTTGGATTTGGTACATTTTAATAATTAAGTTGCGACCACATTGATAATAAAATAGTGAAAATAATGATAGAAAGTTTAAAGTTTGAACTGCTTGGGCCTCTTGTGATAACTACCTTGGTACCATGATACTAAAATGCTGAAGGAATATGTATGTGATTGCATAACATTCTTTCTTTTTTGGCATGAATAAGGAAACCTTTTATTTCTCTGTTTCCTGCTAAATCATGATAAACATCTAATCCTGCAGCCAACATTAAACCCTTAGGACATCCCAAACCTTTAAGCAAAGGGCAGCACTGGTTCAATAACTACTCAAGGATAACTTCATGGCAATGAGAGCATGCATCTGCTCTCTTGGCATGACATGATTTTATGCCGTGTAAGTTGGTATGTCCCTGTACTAACTAATACCCGTAAAAGTTGATTTAATCATGTTTTAGCACTTCCATGATAGATTGCATGATATAATTTGGCAGCAGCATGATTTTTGTGCTATGGCCGTTGGTATATCCATATACTTATTTAAGAAAAAAAGGCATAGCCAATGCACGAGGCTGATTGACTAAGAGTTGCCCCTTTATTTAAACAAATGCAACTCATTCTAACATCAATTATACTGTGGCACATTAATTGCTTGCGATGTTTACTTCTTCACTGAGAGTCAATGACATTTTGAGATTCTGTTTTCACCTTTTAATTCTTATGATTCTTTTCAAAGTTATTGCATGCTATGTCATTTGTTTTTGGTTTTGGAGGCCTGCATCAAAAGTGTCATAAGTGAATCTTTTGCTCTTTATGGATATTATACTTTGAATGAATCTATTTTGTGAGAGAAGTTTAAAAGTAAATTTATTTCTTTCTTATTATCTTGAGGAGGTGAGTTTTCATAGTTTTATTATTTGCCAATGTTTGTGAAAATATCATTTATTGTATTATCATTAGTGTAAAACATTCCTTTCTGTAGTTTCTTGATCAAGTTGCAACAATTTTCTTTTGGGTTGGACATGATTGTCATCATGAGCTTTGATGTGGCTTTTAGTTACACTGCCTGAGAACAAGAAGGAAAATGACATGATGATGACTAAATTTAAGATGTTAAAATAAGATTGTTAAGTGAGAGGTGCATTTCATATGATTATACATTGTAGTAAGTACATACAATATGAGAATGCTTTTTTTCCTCTTGCAGGTGAACTACATCAAGTCATTTGAAGAAATCAGCTTGAAGTTTGTAATGGCAGATGAGTTGGTAAGTACGTTGTCTTATTGTTGATGTGGAAATAAGTTAAATTAACTACATAACGGTGCAAAGTTTAATCAAGATGTGACAAAATTAAGTTTCTGACATCTACCATTAGTTAGTTTGGCACAGTTTGCTATGTATAAGGCTGAATCATGTCACCATGCTATTTTTTTAAAGTTGAACAAATAAAGAATTATATCACCAAACTTATTTATCTTTCTAATGTGTTGTAAAGACCCATAAAGGAGACCAAAATTTTTAGACCAAATAGTAGTCACTCCAAAATCAAAGCTAACGAATAATTAGTTGGTTTGATCATTAGGGGATTAATTTATTGCAAGCGTGTTCAAATGGACAAATAAATATACTAGCATGTTTTAAAATACTATTTAGACTGATGTGTACCAACTGGTGTCTATCAATCCAACCAAGCATTACCACTTGGTATCTTACTTTTTTGTTTTTTTCAATGATACCAACGAGTATAGGTTAATATACTGCTTGGTATTTCATTATTGTATCTATGTTTTAAAATACTGTTTGGACCAAGGTCTGTCGTGCTGCGATTTACCACTCGGTACAAGTAGTATATACTGGTCCGATAGGGGATTGGTACGCAGACCACCTTATATCGGGTGGTTTGTGTTATATGATTTTGTATCACCCGATACAGGGTCTGTACCGATGGGCATGGTCAAAATATGATTGTTATCGACCTGTACCGATTGGATTTCGACCAATATCGATCAATGGCCAGGATTGATTTGATTCAAACGGTCCGTTTGACCGTTTGAACTAGTAGAAAGGGTTTTTAAACCCTTTCTACCGCCCCATTCTCTCTCGTTTCACACTCTCTAACTCATTTACTCTCTTATTCACTTTCTCACTCACATTTATCTCATTCTCTCATTTGTACTCTCTTAAACTCTACAAAATTACGATTTGTGAATTGGTCAAGCTTAGGAGGCTAATTATGGAGGATTAACACCAAAGGTAGAATAAGAACTCTCTAATCAAAGGTATGTTTTTTTTTTTTTTCATTTTTGATGATTTTTGAGATAATTAAGCCTATATTATGTTCTCTAATCAAAGATATATGCTATTATTCTTTCGTAATTTAAATTATTTTTGCTAAGTTTATACTAAATTTATATTTATTTTTAACTTAAAAATCCTAATCTAATTTTTTAAGGAATTTTTGGAGTTATTTTTTGTCATTTTCCTGTGTTGTTGGCATGCCCTATTGTGCCAACACACTGTTATAGACAAATCTATACAAAATTACAAATGATGTTTGATGTAATATTTGTGTATATCCATGTCTTTTGTTTTTGTTAATGCTTTGCACAATATGTAGAGGGCTTGCAAGAGGCTTGGTAGCCCTATTTTAGTTGGCTTTTGTGGTCGTTTTAGTCCTGTAAACACAAGTTGTGTGCAATCATCATATAGAGGCAAAACTACACAACAAAAGGTCATCTAGGCAATCATTTTGGGGGTTTTCTAACTTTATAGAGTGGTATGGAGTGTCAGCCAGCATAGCACTCTAGAGTTACCCGAGTGACACATGGCTGGATGGACCTTTGAGGTAGTGTCTAGGGCTGGTTTGCTGCTTTGTTCCGTAGTAGTGTTATATGAGCACTTGTGGGGACTTTTGGCTATGATAGACCACATTGAACCTTTTGTCACGTGACCATTCAGAGCTTACAAAGTTTATGTTTGTAATTTGCATTGCTATCAAGTGTTTGTTGAAATATCTGCTTGTGGGATCCCGAGTTAAACGCTTCCTTTAAATCCTCTTCTCTTTTGCAAGTCATTAAGGGACTATAAGAGGTTTCGGGGAGGTTGATCCTTTACGGACGGATATGTAAGGGTACCGCACAATTTAGGCAAAACTAGCTAAGTCTATGACAAATGGTATCACAGTGAGATAAGCACACTTAGAAACACTTAGCATGTTAACGTGGGGGACCTAGTTGGGTTGCGTTGAGGGCAGCCATCATACACAACCGTTTGAGGGAAATAGACAGAGACGTAGTGTTACGGACAAAACAGTAAACAGGGTGTTTAATGTAATGTTCATGTATGTCCGTGTCTTTTGGTTTGTTCATGCTTTGCACAGCATGTAGAGAGACAGTTGAAGGCTTAACATCCCCATTTTAGTTGGGTTTGGTGGCCGTTTTAGGCTTGTAAATAAAGGTTGTCATGTGGATACTTGTGAGATGTTTGGTCTGTAGTGGACCATTTTGGACCATTCGTTGTGTAACCGTTCAGAGCTTGTAAAGTCTATTTGTAATTAGCATTAGTTATGAAGTGTTTTCTGAAATGATTGCTTGTGGATCTTGAGTGAGGCACTTTTTCTAACCTGTTTTCTCTTTTGTAGGTCTTAAGGGACCATAAGAGGTTTCAGGGAGGCTGACCTTTGCGGACGGACACGCAAGGGTGCCACACGACTTAGGCAAAATCAGCTAAGTCCGTGACAGATGGTATCAGAGCGGGACAAGCACTCATTGAAACACTTGACATGCAAACATCGGGGACTTAGCGGGGCTGGGTGGAGGGTAGCCAGCACGCGCGACCATTTGGGGGAAAACAAACATGGAGATGTAGGGAATTGGAGTCGCCCAGAGGAGCGGGCATCTGAGATTGACATTCAGAGGAATGGCCAACCCTTTGCGCAAGAGGCACAATGAGGACAAGCAAGCTTGGAAGAATGCGTAGCGCACAAAGGTTGGGATGGCTGAGTTCGAGCTACTGCCTGACGTTGACAACCATACTTGATGGTGCTCAAGGCAAGCGAGACGCTTGGTAAAGGATGAGACCATTCAAGGTGGAATGAGTTGCTCAGCGATTGAAAGAGTTGTGCAAAGCTCACAGAGGTGAGGGGATTTGCTAACTCAAAGAATTCGGTACTCATGCAAGGGCTTGTATGCAGATAATGAAATGTTAGTGGCCATCCCAAGGCGATCGAAACTCGGCGCCATGGAGCATCGAAACTTTCTCTTCAGCATGAGAAGGTTATGTTCGTAGGAGGCTGAATTATGCAACGAGTTCAGCATGTTGCTAGGCCTTGAGGGGTGCAACAGGGGCTATTGACGTGGAGTCGCAATCTAGCAAGTGCGTTTGTAGGAGGCAGAACAATGCACAGTTTGTTCAGCAACGCGGAGTAGTCCAAGGGGATGGTGGTCTCCGAAACTTTCAAAGAGAAGGAAGCGAAGAGAGAAATTGCTCCAACGGGACATATATCCAGGAGGGATAAGTCCCGGATCTCCAGAGGGAGAACCATGTGCAATGGACCGTACATGTTGAGGAGTACCTGAAAAACAACTTCACAAAGCTCAACGGACCGATCGAGCGACGAGGAGTCGTCGCATGTTCTCGCTTGAGATAATGCACTGGGGGAATGCATTGCGAGATCAAGTGGGGGAGTGACCCAAGGCAACACAAGATGAAGGTACACTTAGAGTCGATATGAAGATCAGACTCAACGAAGGGTTGACCCATGGAATGGTGGGTGCGAGGGCCACCATCGATTTAATGCAAAACGAGGAGCGGAGCAACTTGGGTGTAACTTGGCGAAGTACCCAATCCGCATGAAAGGAGCCGGCATAGAAGATGAAACATGGAGCGGAGGCATAAAGCTTTCTTTGGACAAAGGTCTAGGACATGAACTCTTGCAGAGGCAAGAGCGGGATTATGTCGTTTCATGGGTCCTTCATTTTGATGGAGCAGACTCATCTTGCATGGTGCCAAAGACAAATGAAGCTTCTGGGCACATGCACCTTATCTCGAAGAAGCATTTGATGGAGGAACCAAGGCGACTCAACTTGTAGAGACGAAGTTGAGTTTAGAAGGCCTTGACACGGGGCAAGAGGATACGGAGGCGGGTACTCTTGAAGAATATGGCATAGTGCTGCCAATTAAGTTGTCGTGAAGGAAGCGGTGTGCAGTGAAGATTATGTTGGTAGGGGCAGATGCCTAGGATCCAGACAATGGTGCACCAATTTCAGGAGAGTCGATGGACTTCGGGAGCTATTAGGCGACGGACTTTAGAGCGTTGCTTTATTTAGGTGTGACCCAAGAGCGGGTGGACGAAGGTCGATTGCCAAAGGAGCGAACACAATGAAAGGTGGAAGAGGCCCTGCGATATGTTGACAGAAGCCACACATGGAGGGATCACAATCTGAGTTCATCCCACAAGGATCAGAATGTAATGTAGATGTCACTAGGAGGCGACATGGTGCAACAGATTATGGTGGAACATTTCGTGGTAATGCGATATACAGTTACACACAAATCTAGTCTCGCGAGGGACTATATCATACGGAGGTATGATCGGGAGCTATTGGGAGCTTCACTTCGGTGAACAACACGACGACAAGAAGGGCTATAGATTCAAGGAGTGAAAAGCCATGGTACCACAGAGGCGGGACTTCCATGCGTGTATCAAATTTTGCATCGGATGAAAGCCTTAGTTATCAGCATATGAGGGCTATGTACCACCGAGGAAAAAGTTCAAATGCAAGTACCAGCGAGTCCCATGGAGGGACTTGATCATGTAGAGGTATGATCAGAGCGGCTGGAGAGTTGGACTACTCCAGAGCCCATATTCGCTCAAGGGAGCCTGACAAGTCAGAGGACAAGACCGAGTAAGTGAACGTTGCTACAAAGGAAGTTAAGGAGAATAGAATCGGTGCGAACCCTACAACATGATGGCAGAGGCCATGCATGGGAGTTGCAGTCTGTCTTTCCATCGACCAAGGGGAACTGTTGGGAAGACAGAGGTGTTGAAGCAGGGGGTCGAAAGGGGCGAGGAAACGAAAACGAGTCCAAAGGGACTTAGCTACCCAAATCCAAGCATCGGTTAGAATGAAGGTGGACTCAAAGGAGTGCCACAGAGACATATCTACCGATCACGAAGAAAGGGATACAAATGTGAGGCGACGGATAGTAGGGCCATGGGCATGACAGCGCCATGGTACCACAGAGGTGGGACTTCCGTGAAGTCATCGATCCCTTGCTCTTATGGAGGGAGAGCGCTCGATCGTGAAAGGAGCCGAGGAGGTCGAACATGTGGAGGCAAACTCCAAGTACGAAGACAAGGCTGAAGGGCAGAGGCCAGGGAACTTCGTAAGACTGGTGTTAACGAGCTTCTCATCAAGATAGTCGAAAATGAAAGACTTCAGGCCGTGCAAGAGAGTACGACCAAGGAACGAAGCAGGCAGTACGCGATGTTGTACCTTTTCTACTTAGTGGAGTAGGCAGCAGGGTTGATGGAGAAGATGGTACAATCCCAGAGGCGACCAAAACTATTAGAGACTTACTCCAAGTTGGGGTGAAAACTTCCTGCATTCCAAAAGTTCGATAGTATTGAGAAGGTGAATCATAGTAACTAACTCAACGCAAGGAGTCCAAACACTTCGAGTGCTTCAGAAGTGTGAGCAAAGAGTAGGCGAAGGCTAGTAACCAGCTCGATGAATAAAGTACAACCCTCGAGGAGGCAGGCGAAGTCAAGTAACCTTTGCCTTCTCAACTCTTAAGAGAATGGGCGAAACCTAGTACCATAATTCTCTTATCTATCCAGTAGAGGGGCTTTGCAAATGTTCAAAGACCCTTCGAAGAAACCAAATGGAAGACAGTAGTTGTCAAATCCTCACCAATGATGATCAGTGCTTCTGAGAGTAGATTACTCGCTTCATTTCCCAAGAGAATGCCAATCGAAAGTGATGTGAACATATTTGGAAGTGACAACTAAGTGAAAGAAGAGTCGATGGGCAAATTTTGTGGAGGAAGGACCTAAGAACTTCAAATGTTTGCGAGTCGATGCTCGTTAAAGCTCCAACAAGCATCCACCCAGTTCAAGCAGCATGTGACATTTGAGAGACTGGCGCATAGTAAGGATGGTCTTTTCCTTCATCTGAAGGATCCGTAGGAACCAACAGGGATCAACATAACTCAGCCAACCCCATACTAGAGTCAGAGTCATTAGCGAGTTCAAGCAGCATGGCGGATCAAAAGTTCGACAACTCAACAACAGCGGTAGAGAATAGCTGGGAGCCAGGAGGCGCATTGTAGCTGGAGCAGAAGATTGAACACTCAGCAAAGGTGATGAGTTGCAGCGTCGGTAAAGGCTTCGACGAGGATGTCGAAGGAATAAGTGGGGGAGAATGTCAAGGACAAAATTGTAAACAAGGTGTTTAATGTAATTCTCATGTATGTCTGTGTCTTTTGGTTTGTTTATGCTTTGCACAGCATGTAGAGGGACGGTTGAAGGCTTAACAGCCCCATTTTAGTTGGGTTTGGTGGCCGTTTTAAGCTTGTAAATAAAGGTTGTGTCATGTGGATACTTGTGAGAGATGTTCGGTCTGTAGTGGACCATTTTGGACCCTTTGTCGTGTAATCGTTCAGAGCTTGTAAAGTCTATTTGTAATTAGAATTAGCTATGAAGTGTTTTCTGAAATGATTGCTTGTGGATCCCGAGTGAGGCGCTTTCTCTAATAACCCGTTTTCTCTTTTGTAGGTCCTAAGGGACCATAGGAGGTTTCAGGGAGGCTGACCTTTGCGGATGGACACGCAAAGGTGCCGTACGACTTAGGCAAAACCAGCAAAGTCCGTGACAGTAGAGAAAAGAGTCGCTTAGAGGAGCGGGCATCCGAGATTGACATTTAGAGGAATGACTAACCCTTTGCGCGAGAGGCACCACGAGGACAAGCAAGTTGGGAAGAATGCTTAGCGTACAAAGTTTGGGATGATTGAGTTCGACTTACGGCTCAACATTGACAACCAAACTTGATGGTGCTTGGCAAAGGGTGAGATCGTGTAAGGAGGGATGGTTTGCTCGGCGACTAAAAGAGTTATGCAAAGCTCACAGAGGTGAGGGGAATTGTTAACTCGAAGAATTTATTACTCACGCAAGGGTTTATTTGCGGATGATGGACTATCCGTGCTCATCCTAAGACGATTGAAACTTGGCGCTATGGAGTATGTAAATTTTCTCTTTGGCATAGGAAGTAAACATCCATAGGAGGTTGAAATGTGTAGTAGGTTCAACATGTTGCTAGTCCCTGAGGGGCACAACAGGGGCTGTATTGGCGATGAGTCGTACTCTAGCAAGTGCGTTCACGTTGGCAAAACAATGTACAATTTGTTTAGCAAGGTGTAGTAGTCTAAAGGGATGGTGGGCTCTGAAACTTAGAGGGAAGGATGTGAAGAGAAAAGTTGCTCCAATAGGACAAATATCCAGGAGGAATAAGTCTCGATTCTCCAGAGGGAGATTTATGTGCAATAGACCGCATTGCGAGGAGTCATCACATGATCTTGCCTGAGGTAACGTGTTGGTGGACGCATTGTGAGGTCAAGTGGAGGAGTGACCCTAGGCAACACCAAACAAAGGCACACTTAGAGTCGATGTGGAGATCAGACTTAAGGAGGGTTGACTCGTAGAATGGTGGGCGTGAAGGCCATCATTAACTCAATGCAAATCGAGGAGCGAAGCAACTTGGGTGGAACTTAGTGAAAGTGCCCAAGTTGCATGAAGGGAGTTGACATAGAACATGAAATATGAAGTGGAGGCACGAAGCTTTTCTTGCATAGATGTCAAGGATATAAATTCTTGTAGAGGTAAAAGTGAGATTATGTCGTTCTATGGGTCCCTCGTTCTGATGGAGTGGACTCATCTTGTATGTTGCCAATGTCGAAGGGAGCTTGGAGGCACATGTACCTTATCTCGACGATTTAATTGACGGAGTGACTAAGGCGACTCAACTTGCGGAGGTGAAGTTGGGGTCAAGAGGCATTGGCATGGGGCAAGAGGATGCAGAGGCGGGGACTCTTGAAGAATATGTCGTAGTGTTGCCATTTGAGTTGTCGCAAAAGAAGCTGTGTGCAACGAAGATTGTGCTAGTGGCAAAGGGCTCAGGATTCAAATAATGGCGCACCTTCAAAATTCGAGAAACCTTTACCAAGTCCATTTAGACCATTGACGACATCCGTAAATCGGGTGTACATGTCTCCAATGGTCTCACTCGGTTTCATTCGAAATAACTCATATGTATGCACTAAAAGATTAATTTTTGACTCCTTCACTCTACTAGTGCCTTCGTGAGTCACTTCGAGTGTGTGCCAAATATCAAAAGCCGTTTCACAAATGGACACACGATTGAACTTGTTTTTATTTAAGGCACAAAACAAGGCATTCATAGCCTTGGCGTTTAAAGTGAAAGTCTTCTCCAACTCATTCCAATCATTCATTGGAAGAAAAGGCTTTTGAAACCCATTTTCTACAACCATAAGAAGGGCTATAGATTTAAGGTGTGAATACTATGGTACCGTAGAGGCGAGTCTTCCGTGTGTGCATCAGATAAAAACCTTGGTCATCAGCATATGGGAGTTATGTACCACCAAGGGGGATTCTGAGTGCAAGTACCAGAGAGTCCTACGGGGGACTTGATCATACAGAGGTATGATCGGAGCAGTTGGAGAGTTGGACTATTCTAGAGCTTATATTCGCTTGAGGGAGCTTGGCAAGTCGGAGGATAAGGTCGAGCGAGCGAACGTTATTACCAAGGATACAAAGGAGAATAGAATCGACGCGAGCCCTACAACATGATGGCGAAGGCCATGTATGGGAGTTGCAGTTTGTCTTTCGATCAACCAAGGGGAACTGCTCGGAGAACATAGAGGTGTTGCAGTAGGTGATCGGAAGGGGTGAGGAAGCAACGACAAATTCAGAGGGTCTTAGCTACCCAAAACGAAACGTCGTATAGGATGGAGGTGGACTCGGAAGAGTGCCACAATGTCGTAGTGGCAGATCTACTGATCGTGAAGGGACGTAGATGTGAAGCGATAGATAGTAGAACTATAGGCATGACACCACCATGGTATCGTAGAGGTGGGACTTTTATGGAGTCATTGATCCCTTGCTCTCATAGAGGGAGAGCGCATGATCGTGAAAGAGGGGCGAGAAGGTGGAGAATACAGAGGCAAACTCTAAATACTGAGACAAGGTAGAAGGGCAGAGGACAAGGTAGATCGTAAGATCGGTGTCGATGAATTTCTCATTAAGATAGCTAAAAGTGGGGAACTTCGGGTCGAAATAAAAGTGCTCGACCAAGGAACGAAGTAGGTAATATACGGTGTCGTACTTTTTCTACTCAGAGGAAAAAGCAACAAAAATGATGGAGAAGACAGTATAATCCCAGAGGCGATTAAAATTATCAAAGATTTGCTCTAAGTTGGGGCGAAATTTTGCTCTTTTAAAGCAAAACTTCTTGCATTCTTGAAGTTCGATGGCAATGAGGAAGCAAATTGCAATAGTTAACTCAACGCAAGGAGTGCAAACACTTTAGGTGCTTCAGAAGTGTGAGTAAGGAGCATGTGAAGGCCAATAACCATCTTAATGCATAAAGTACAGTCCTCAAGGAGGCGGGTGAAGTCAAGTAACATTTGTCTTCTTAACTCTCAAGAGAATGGATGAAATCAAGTACCCCAATTCTCTTATTTATCCAGCAGAGAAGCTCTGCACATGTTCAAAGACCATTCGAAGAAAAATTAATAGAAGGTAACAGTTGTCAAATCCGCATCAATCGTGACCGGTTCTATCGAGAGTAGACTTTCTGCTTTATTTCCCAACAGAATGTCAATTGCAAGCGAAAGTGATGAGAACCTACTTGGAGGCGACAACTAAATAGAAGAGGAATTGATGTGCAAATTTTGTTGTGGAAATACCTCGAATACTTCATTATCTATGAGGCGATGCTCGTTGAAGCTCTAATAAGGATCCACCCAATTTAAGTGGCACGAGATGTTTGAGAGATTGGTGCACAACAAGGAAGATTTTTTTTTTATTTGATGGATCCACATAAACCAACAAAGATCAGCATAATTCGATCGACCCCACACCAAGGGCAAAGTCATTGGCGAGTTAAAGCAGTGTTGGCGGATTAAAGTTTGACTATACAACTACAGCGGCCAAGAGTAGTTGGGAGCCAAGAGGCGCGTTGCAATTGGAGCAGAAGATTAAAGATTCAGCAAAGGCTTCGACGAGGACGTTGAAGGAATAAGGGAGAGTGTCACAGACAAATCTAGACAAAGGGTGTTTGATGTAATGTTTATGTATGTCCGTATCTTTCGGTTTTGTTCATGGTTTGCACTTTGCACAACATGTAGAGGGCTTGCAATAGGCTTGGCGTCCCCATTTTGGTTGGCTATTATGGTCGTTTTAGTTTTGTAAATGCTGGTTGTGTGCACTCGTTATGTAGAGGCAAAACTGTCCAAAAATAGGTTATCGAGGCTGCCATTTTAGGGGGTTTTCTAACTTTACCGAGTGGTGCGGAGTGTCAACCAACATAACACCTTGGAGTTATCCGGGTGGCACATGGTTGGATGGGCTTTTGGGATAGTATTTAGGGTTGGTTCATTGTCTTGTTCTGCAACATCATCATATGAGCACTTGTGGGGACTTTTGACTGTTGCGGACTATCTTGGACCTTTTGTCACGTGATCATTCTGATCTTGCGAAGCCTATGTTTGTAATTTATATTGCCTATCAAATGTTTGTTGAAATGTTTGCTTGTGAGATGCTAAGTTAAATGCTTCCTCTAATCCGTCTTCTCTTTTGCAAGTCCTTAAAAGATTGTAAGAGGTTTCGAGGAGGTTGACCTTTTGTGGATAGATATGCAAGGGTATATCATGACTTAGACAAAATCAACTAAGTCCGTGATAATACGGTACACCAGTACGGGGTGGTACGTACCATACCGTCAATCAGCTGGTACGTTGGTTCGGGCTGGTAAGGCGAACCTTGGTTTGGACTCACAACTAGTGTCTACTAGTCCAACCAAGCAATCCTACTTGGTACTCACTTTTATGTTTTTTCCAATGATACCTGTGGGTACAGGTCAATGTACTGTTTGGTATTTCATTATTGTACTAGTCCAACATGTTAAAATTGGTACCAGTCCAACAGTCAAAACCTTAGCACATAGTTACTGATAAGAGTAGAAAAGTAGATAGAAGCCAAAGAACATGGAAAAGAAATGGTTTAAATAAATCTTTCAGAAAAGCCTTAAAATTTTAAAAATGACCATGTTTGCGGTGCTAGTCTTTCTCTTTGGCTCTGGAATAGTGCAATGCATGAATTAAGTAATTTTGCCATAAATCCATCATTAACTAATTTCTACAGTCTAGCAGCTAAAGATTTCCAATAAAATCTATTGGAAAATCTTAAAATGCAGGCTGTAGTAGGTTATTGCTATTTTGCATGTATGGCCATTTGTACTGATCGAACTGCAGAATTCCTATACATCTCTCTTTTTAGTTTGGATCTCTAGTCATTACAAGATCTTATTTTTAATTTTGTGGTCATCCAAAAAGGTACTATTTTGCTAATTGCATATTTATGATCTTGACATCTGTTATTAATTAGGAAATGTTCTAGATTTTTCTAAATGATAAAAGTTCTGCTTATGATTGTATTTCCAATGTTGATTCAGAACCCCATATCTTGTTGGTATAGGATTCGGACTCATACTGGTCTCTGGGTGGATTAGTACGAGTCTGGTACACACCGATGTATTGACACATTGTACCAGGTGGTACAGACCAAAGAGAAAGAGAAAGAGGAGAGAAGAGAAGAGGTGGAGCACCAATGTCTTGACACACTGTATGCCATTGTACCAGTTGGTACGGACCAAAGAGAAAGAGGGAGAGAAGAGAAGAGTTGGAGAGGGAGGATGAGAGGAGATGTAGGAGTAGAGAGGAGGCTCAGTGGGAAGGCTTGCTGGTGACCGTCAACAGTAGTTGACTGTCAATAGCAGTTGACAATTTTGGTTGTCAACAACAGGCTAGAGATATTAAAAAATAATTTTTTGGTTAGACCCATAAATGCCTTCTGGGATGCACTGCTGCTACCCTTTTTTTTAATTATGTTTCTAATAATACAGTGGCTCTTGCTTTGTGGGCTTGTGATAATGATGATTTATAGAATGGCATATAGCAATTGTTTAGTGCTTAGGGAAAGCATGAGTTATAGGGTTCAGAGCTTTTGAGGAAAGAATATGGTCAGAGTGAGAGAAGAATACCCCAAAGTAGATGAAACAAGACAAAAACCAGCCCAATATGAACTCTATAAACAAAGTTATTAGTCATTGAAAATTTGGTACATCACCATTTAATTCCTCATAAGTGTGCTGATTCTTAAATTGTAATTCACTGCTACTGTTCCATACTAAACAGTTATGTGATCAACAATATTTTGTATTTCCTTATTTGGCTTTTTCATTGCTCTTCAAGTAATTCCAATTATGATAAATATAGATACATAATGGGATACATTAAATATGCAAAAGTATATATTCGAGACTAACACAAAGTATACCCTGATCTTATCAAAATACCATCTTAGACTGCTAATGAAGTACATCCGAAATCTCATGAAGTTAGAAAAGAAAGTTCAATCTTGCTAATCAACAAAGAACTAGACCTTTAAATTAGACCCACCAAAATATAGGTTATCATCATCATCAAAATAGATGTTTTCCATGCATCTGTGGGATGTTTTTGCTGGTGCAGTTTCCTTTTAGTACATGACCATATAGGCTAATTACTGAAAATATTCCAGTCAAAATAAAGAGGTAAGATCACCTGCTGGCATTGATATTACAAGTTGGGAGAGGAAATAGAATCATGTCAGTGGCTGATGATGGACCACAGGCAATCCTGTAATCTGTTCCCTGTCATATGTGGGCAAAGACATGATTAAGTTAGGAGTACTAGAACACGTTTAGTGTTCTCTGTCACTAATCCACCATGTTTAATTTTTTTGGTTTCATGCTATTTAATCTTTTTTCAGAAGAAGGTTTACTATAGAAAGAAAGTTATATAGTTTTCTTCTTTGCTAGAGAAGTTGCGGGTTCTCCTTTTCACTCATAGGGGGTCAAAGAAATTGTGTGAGGCAGTTTCAGCAGGATAAGCATTTGAATGAGTTTGATTGGAAAATTGACGCATCTTTAGTTTAAAGTGTTGCAGCTTCATGCAGGTTATCATGAGAATGATACTTGACTCCAACTATATATTTGCTTTAGCTAATGAAGTTTTGTTCTTCTTGTTCTTTGACAAAGACTTCTATGGGCTCGATCATGTAAATCTTGTCTATTATGTTTTTCTTCTGTTTTTCTAATCTCTACATATATTTAAAAATTCGCTGTCTTGAAGTAGCACAGTGTTCTAGGTGTTAACTTAGTAATGCAATAATGGTATTACATGTTGGAAGAATAAATTTTATTGAAAAACATTTGTTTCTATTTTGACCATGTCACTCAATCTTTCAGTATCGAGTGTTCTTTGATCACAGGATGCACTAAGGACATTCTTGCTAAGAAGGCTTGATAATCTGACTAAGGATGACAAGTGTCAAGTCACAATGATTTCCATGTGGGCTGTGGAGCTGTACTTAGACAAGGTCTGTTCTTCTGTGTATCATCTTCTTCAGCTTTAGTGTAGCTAGTGCTTTCTTCCTCCTGCTGAATTTTTCCTAGTATACTTGAATATTTCTTTCTAGCTGTATGAAAGTGTATTATTGAACCTGTTCTCTAATTTTCAAAGTTAACTACCAATATAAGAAAATGAGTATTTCTGTTATGATGTTCAAGTTTATAAGCTATCAAATTATGTTAAGTAATCAGATGGGATCACAACTTATCATTCTCTTTATGTTGATACTATGCTTCTCATTCTGGTTTTTTAAGATGTTCGTTTGGTTTTGATCCTCTGTTTGGGCATTGAGCTGTCAACATTTTGATTTATACTATCATAACTAAAGTTCGAGCCACGTTTCAGTGTGCCATACATATTGAGGATCAACGTTTGTTGTATCGCTCCAAACTGTATAGTATGGGTCGCCCATACTGGTATGGGTGTGGGTCAATACATGGAGCACTCCGTTTCGGTTGGTCCGATTAAAATAATAAAAAAAGAAGAAAATGATGGGGCCCTATCTAAATCAACGTTAAAAAAAAAAAACAGATTAGGGCTCTTGAACTCGAGCCCTCTTCTTGTGTAAGATGTCGTCGCCTCACCGGCGCCGCTTCGCCACTACTGCTTCAATGCTTCCTTGCCACTATTGCTGCCGCTTCGATGCTGTTGTTGCCTCGCCGCTGTCGCTGCTTCCCAGGTTCGCTATTGCTGCTTTTTCCTCTTATTTCTTCTTCTTCTTCATTCTTCCTTCCTTCCTTCTCTGATCCTCCACTACCCTTCCCTCTTCCTCTTTTTCTTCCTCGTCGAACCCTTTTTCTTCCTTGCCGAACCACTGGTATCACAAGCATACTATGTGTTGGGACACTAATACAGAATGATTTGGAGTAAAAAGCTCAAAATCAAGCAAATTCTCTTTTGTTGGAAACTAGACTCTTATATCTTTCTGACAATACCATACTTGAATGATTTGGAGTACAAATGTCTGTCCAAACATCTCTTTTAATTGATCTATTGAATTTTGTCTAGCAGAGATAAAATGACCTAACCTATCTACCTTATTTCAATTATGATGTTCTGTACAAAAACTTTGAATCAAGTCAAATCTCTTTTGTTGGAAACTAGACTCTTGTATCTTTCTTTCAGTACCTTATTTGAATGATATGATGTACAAATGCCTATCCAAATGTTTATTTCAATTGATCTCTTGAATTCTGCTAAACAATGACAGGATGATTCTGACCTATCTGGATTCAATTGCTTGTAATTTTTTGTCGATAACTCCAATTTGCACAAAACTAACTTTATTTGAAGGTAGACTCGTATATCTTTCTAACAATGTCTTACTTGAATAAATTGGAGCACAAATGCTGCCTACATCTTGTGCAACTTACCTTACAAAATTTGCCAGAACAGATTGATTCTGAAGTTTACCAATTCTTGCTTCAACCTTTTGGAATTTGATTAAGCTAAGAGTCCTCTCTCAATGAGACTCATATTGCTGATTAAACTCTTTTATTTCTTAGTCATTGCTTTTAGTTACAATTGAATGAATTGTGCATATGTTCAAGTTACCTTTGATGTTGCTCTATACGTGCACATGTATGCTTTTGTTGTTTCACACGTGCTTCTGATACATTTCTACTTTCTTGATTATAATATACTTTTTGTACTCCGGTGTTTGTTGGATATTGTGGACCCTTTGCTAGAAATAAAAAGGGGATTGTGTTATGTTGTGAAGCCATGATGAGCTCCAGACTTGTGGACGCCCAGAAATGGGTGAAATTGTTTTATGTTATGATCTCACTTCACCATCTATATTCCTTTGATATGATTCCAAAGGACATTCTTATGTGTTGCTATACTTTCCTTTGATACGACTGAATTGAACGAAATGTCAAATATGACTCTCCTCCTGTGCTCATTGCCTTGCATTTTGATATCGATTTGCTAATATGTTGCTCCTTGCTCCTTTGTTATTAATGAATCGAATGAGATATCAAATATGTTGCTCCTTGCCTTTGAATCTTGACTTGCTTATAAGTTACTCTTTGCTCCCTTGTTATCAATGAATTAAATGAAATGTCAAACATGACTCTTGAGCTCATACCTTGTATTATGATCCTAATTTACTCATATGTTGTTATATACTTCTTTGATATCAATAAATCAAATCAAATGTCGAATATGACCCTACACTTGAGCTCATTCCTTGCAATTGTTCTTGATTTTCTCATATGTTGCTCTTTGCACCCTTGTCAAGTATGAATCTAATGAGATGATATTTATTGACTCTTGAATCCATGCTTTATATCTTGATCCTTATGTCATATGATTTGCTATCCCCATGCCATGGATATGATTGTTGCTTGCTGAGCTTTGTAGCTAACATTGTTGCCATATAAATTTTTCAGGTTAGCTTGTCACTCACGCTCATGTTAGTTTTAAAGTTTAGAATGTTAAATATGAAGGCTTTATGTTGATGTGAACTTGTGGTAAATGATTGGTTTTATGATTATGGTGTTTCATTGATCTTGTAAGTTTCTAAGTCGTTAATGATTTTGGAGTTGGCTTTGGGTCTTATAAAGTTATCAAGTGATGTTGAATGATTATAAATTGAATAGGTTTTATATTGTATTGTGTCTGAGAGTTGTATGCATCTGGTGTTCTCAAATTCTATGTTATGGATCCTGGGTTTGGATTATGAATAGTTGAAAATTTTATATTCTTTTTAAGATAAGTTCACGTCTCTAGGATGTTATTTTGGGGGTGTGACAAGTTACTTCGATTTTTTGCCGCCATTGAGGTCTGTAAAAAATTATATGTTTTGTTAGGTTTAGAGTACTTAAATCTTTGTATATAGTTTCCATTAAAGTCTTTTTGGTCTTTCTTTATCTCTCCTCGTACCACTAACATTAATCATTGCAACTCTTTTGACTACTGCATTCAGAGATCTCCTAAGCACATGCCAATACCATCTTAAAGATTTTCTTTCATTTTATCTTCTATCGAAGCGATATCTAGTTATTCACAATTAAAAATATTTCTTTTCCTATTGTTCTTTATAACTCCACACATTTATCTCAACATTCTCAATTCGACAACACAAACTTTTTGTATGTGTTGTTTCTTAACTGTCCAATACTCAAATCTAGAAAACATTGTTGATCTCATAACTGTCTTATAACTTTTTTTTTTTTCATCTCAAAGGTAGCCAATGATCACATAAGACTCTTGACGCCCCTCGTCATTTTAACCATCCTGTTTTTAAATCTGTGCTTAGAATGGCTGGCAGCTTCGTTTAAAACTCTATTCTAGGTGCTTACTGGATTTAGATGTTTTTAATAACCATATTATTAATAAAAAGTGTTGGTAGCTGAATGCAACCCAATCTCATTGAACAGTTTATCCCAGTCACACCTTAATTTGTGAGCAGCCGAACTTAAAACTCTTGTCCAGAAACTGTGGTGTTTCCTGGATTTAGACATCCTCTATAATAGCCATATTTATGAGGAAAGTGTGGGAACAATATCTTAAATTTTGTAGCACATCGGCATCTTGGTTCTATGCTCACATGATATAAAAAGTGCCAATCAGCAGAGGATGACATGAGGTTTCAATGACATCCAACATTAGTTCAATGTTAAGCTTGCTCGATGTCAATATGGTCCTCAACAATGCATGAATGTCCATAGGGTCCTCAGCAATCCATGGATCCCCATTCTGGTTTGATCTGCATTTAATTCATGGCATGGATATGGACATTAACAGTGATAATATGGTCTTCCTTGTTATTGATGATAAAATTATTTCTATGTTATATAAGTACCTGGGTTTGTCCAAAGAAACCTATTAATCTTTAAGTTAATTGATACGTTATGTCTGTACTGATTCAGATTCTTGGATGCTTTTGTAAATTTGTGTAATTTGTTTGTGTAATTTGTGCTTTTATCAATACATTTGTTCTGCCATTATGCTTCCCTTTTGTCTATTTTCTACGTTCATTGTTCATAAAACCTCCAATCATGCCTATTACTGTTGGGATATAAAAGAGCAACACTTGAATGATTGATCTAAAAGTTTTGTATTAATTGAGGCTTGATGTGAGATTGTGAGGTGTTCGGGCAGTCCATAGGTAACAAGGTCCTTATATGCTTAAGAACCACCTAGGTGTTTAGCTAGATTGCTCAAATTTAGGCATTCCTGTGAGCTTGCCCATTGCCTCTTCTTCCCTTCTTGATTCACTCGTCCATAGCTAAACTTCCATGGCACTTTCTTGCTTAAAAGAAAAAAAAAATATAGCCACTAAATCAAAATCCAAATTTATATCTTAGAAGGTCCTGCATGTTGCACGACAGATCTTCCACGGGGAAGGAGAACTTTTAATGGCAGCTTGATGGTTTACCTTTATTACTATTATTTTCAAAGAAAAAGATTCAACACATTACTATTTGTTAATTATGCACTTACAAAATCCATGTAGGAGATGCTCCTTATATTGGTCTTTTAAATCATAACATGCTAAATCACACTTTTGGTTGAGAAGGAGGCCTTCAGTATTCTTAAATTAAATAAATTAGTCCTTAGTTTCTCCAATGTTGGATTTTTTTTAGGAGTTTCTTTTTTAATGCTGCAATATTTTGGACCTAATCTGTACCTCTAAAGTTGGTTGAAATGCTTACATTAAATATTCAGTTTGATCTTGTTGTTTCATATCAATATTTACTTTGCTTGTAATGACAAAGCCAGTCCCATATAGTTGGAATCAATGGCTTGTGTTTGCAGCCTACACTTTGGAGAGTAAAAGTGATAGAGCTGTTATCAAAACAGCACAAGACCATATGCTGTTCATAGTTAAGTAAATGCCATCAAATGTCTTTTGATATTGATCTTTGTGATGATTAGTTAAGTAAACTTGTGATTTTTACCCTATTATCTGTGGGAGCTTTGTTTGACTAGGAACTTTCTTTATTACCTAATGTTTATCAATCTTTCTTTCTTTTTTCAACCACCTCTGATTACTTCTATGTGACCATTGCATCCCAACTTCATTTGTCACTGTGGTTTATGTTTATGTTTTCTATTATTGCCTTATCAACCCAGAATAGTTGGGAAAATATGATTATCTTGATATGTTTGCTTGTAGACCCAGGTTTCTTATCTTGATATCTTAATTTTGTAGATTAACCGTTTGCTATTGGAAGATGACACTGGCAAGGTTGGTAATGTAGCATCAGAAGCCAACAAGACTGAGTACGAGTCAATCGTACTGGAATTTCGGGCCTTTCTTAGTGACTGCAAGGATGTTTTGGATGAGGCAACAACAATGGACCTACTGGAGAGGTATGAGTTTATGGGACGGTTCTTAAGCTAATGATTATGTTTTCTCTTTTGGACAACTACATATTCCTTACATGCACAGTTTCTTCTTTTGGTCTGTGTTCATTGAAATGTTGGAAATATCTTCAGGTGCATGGTTTTTACCTACTGAATCATTTTGTCAAATGTCTTTCTTACAAGTAAGAGGATATTCTGGTTCTTTATCTTTTCAAGGGATATTCATTTAAGGATATTTCTGTTGCATGCTATAAATATACGTCAATTATTTCTTGTGCTTGCATGAAGAACTACATATAGTATTTGCGATTGTCAAGTGAACCCTGTCACCAAGGGGTTAAAGGCTTGCCCTAAACAACATTTGCTCTAATTTTTACTATGATTGAATTGATCCACTACATAATAGCATCCAAATATGCTAGAATTCACCTTCAATGTCTATCTAATAGCTATATGCCCAAGCTTCACATGAATTATACATTTGATTTTAATAGTTTATAGTTAATAATCTATTTGATTGTAGATTGATTTTATTAACATAAATCATGGTTTAACACCATGCTATGTGTGTAATATGCCACTATGAAATGTAACCTTCAAATGCATTGATTCATACATTTCAAAGCTATGGTGCATTCTATGTGCCATACATTCCAATGCTACAGACAGATAGCACTCGCCTGAAAAGTCTATATCTAATCTAATATATGTTCAATAGAAAAGTATTAAAATTCATAAATGCCACATTATGAATCAAGTACTTAGGGAGTCACATTGCATTTGGATTCTTGACTCATACTTGGCAAATTGTTGGTTAACTTCTCAGTAGATATTTATGCATATATTTAATTTAGAATGTTATATTAGTGTGGGTTATTGGATTAATGGATAACATACTTTAACTTTTTGTAAACATTGCAGGCATGGTAGAATTGATGAGTTGGTCTTCTTTGCTGGACTAAAGGAGCACTATGAAATCGTCGTTCACCATTACATTCAGGCATGATTCATTCTTCTGTACAACATTCCTGAAATTTTGTAATGAAATCTAAAGCTATATGTTTCATTTTATTTATTTATTTAAAGGCAAACATAGACAAACTAATTCTTGAATTGGTTTCGTATCTTTCATTATGATCAGTTTCAACATAGCTAGTGCTCTATAGTTAAAAAGAAGATCAACTACTATTCTTTGGAAATTATGAGCTAGTTGATAGAGTAGAGTCTTATTTCTTAGAAAGGTTGTGATGATTTTTGTTGAACAGGATCCGCACTATGTTTAGCAATTGATGCAGGATCATTAATGATTAGCCTGCAATAGAGCATGACTTCTTTTATGATTGTGAATTTAGATAGGAAGCAAGATTGAAAATTTAGAAAGTAAATTTCAATCCTGAGAATGTTAGTAAAGGTTTTAACTATTGATATTGATAGCAAGGTCTTGAGATCAAGTCCTGTCTTCATCACTTATCTTTTGCCAAAAACATAATATTGTTATAAATCAAAATGAAAAATATATCCTACAATTAACCATTAGAAGAGCAAAGAAGCGAGTATATACTATATAGTATGATAGTGCCTTGTCAAGCACCAATACAACTATCGACAAGGGTAGTAGTTATCACGGTAAAAGAAAAAAGAAAGAAATAGGAAAATAAGTAGAAGTGGGGAAGAAAAATTAAGCAAGTCCTTTTTTGTTTGACTAGGAGTCTGATTTAGATAGAGAACATTCAATTGGTCTAGTTAACCAACCATTTTAGCACTCTAATATCATGTTATCAGAGCTTCTAGAAACCATCTAGTAATAGTGATGCAAATTCGTCTGAAAATACAAGAAAAATGTAAATTTTAGCCAACAACCAAAATCCTAACAAAAACATAATCTAAACTTGACAGGCATCACCTTTTTTTGACAATGATTATTTAAAAGGATGACTTTATTGTTATTGTTACTTGTCATTTGTTGAACTTCTTTTGGTGATAGCTGATTTCTTTCACTTTCTTGTAGTCTTGACATTGGTTCAAGTACTCTTCTTTTAAAAGCCATCTCAAAATGTTCTCTATGTCATTTCAGTCAGTTGGGCGTTACTTGTTTTTGGTTATTCTGACTAGTATGCTTTATCTAGTTACTCATTTCAAAAGTTAAAATAATTAAATCTCTAAAGATGTGGGGCCTACCAGTAACGTACAGGTGTGGGCTCTTTTATTGAGAATAAACAAGGTGTTCAATCTGAAACAAAGTGTTGTGCTGATATTGTGTTGGCATGGAATGCCACTTAAATCCATAATATGTTTCACGAAGATTAGTGGAAACATGATATACTCATAAAATCTGTTTTTTATCTGTGATGGCATCTTGATCTGCAGTGTAGTTCACATGAAGTTTGTTGACTATCTGAATTTTGAAAAGGCAGAATTTGAACACGTCCACCTATTCAACTTATACCTTACTGACTTTTAAATTAGCATGCTGTAATGACTAGAAAAGCTGACGCGATATTGTATTCCTTTTTGAGTGATTGTTAGCAAGGAGAAACAAGGAAAGCTTTAGAGGTGCTTCAAAGACCCAATGTCCCCATAGATCTTCAGGTATGGGTTTCTGCACTGAGAACATGTTGAACTACTTTTTTTTTGTTCTCCTATTTTTTGGGGGAAGGGGGATACCTGCATACAATTTATTATAGTACACTGTATTATATTTTCTCTCTGAAGAAAATATAGTAATTATGATCCTTATACTGATGTGCTGTTTATACACGTTAATCGCAAATTCTACTTGTTTTGCAGTATAAGTTTGCTCCTGATCTTATTATGCTTGATGCTTACGAGACGGTTGAATCATGGATGGTTACAAATAAGCTGAACCCCATGAAGCTAATACCAGCAATGATGCGCTATGCAAGTGAACCACATGCCAAGTATTGTTAATTCAATCTGTTTGTTATATATAATTAATTTAGCTGCACTGTTCTCATAGTTTATCTTGTTTGGTATATTCCATTTATCT
The DNA here is from genome assembly GCA_001649415.1 of Musa itinerans. NCBI lineage: Eukaryota > Viridiplantae > Streptophyta > Magnoliopsida > Zingiberales > Musaceae > Musa > Musa itinerans. The sequence goes on from LVTN01000726.1 coordinate 119,238, forward strand.
TTCAACTGGAATTCTCATTAGAATTGAAGAGATTGATGGACACCTGTACTCCATAATTATCTTAGAAATGTTTTCTTCTTGTTTCAAGTTTAGTTCCTCTACTGCTAGATAGATGGTCTAGCTTCTAAGATTGAATTGCATCATCATCTCATTGCATTATTCAAATATACATGTTAAGCTTTTACAGTACAATCATTGCAAATTTGCTGTGCACATGATGTTGCTTTATCTTGGTTTGTATGTTTGAATTTCTATTCGCTTATGTCATTGTTAGCCCTTTCACAACCTTTAGGAGTATGTCAGGCTTTTCTCATCTTAGTTCACATTATTAAGATACTATGGCTACTATGACCAACTACATTCAACATGAATTTCTTCAGTGAGTAGAAGTTGTGTTGAATCTCATCACTGGCTAATGTTATTGTATGTATGGGATTGATAAACAGTATGAATAACAATTAACTTCCTTCTGCATGAAGCTGAACGATTGGTGCATGTAAGATTGGATTTGAGAGAGGCCCAGCAGGTGAATTGAATATTAAAGTTTAAGAAGTTACTTTTGACTCTTAGGTTTCTTGAAGCATGCCAAAAAGTTGTGATGTTGGAGTTCTTATCCATGTTTTTTTGATGGATGGTGATTTAAACAATTCTACAATGCATGCAAAAGAAGAGAGAATATTGGAAAATTTACATCGAGTTGAAAATATATCAAAAATTTTAGTTTGATGCAGATTGATAATAACAACCTGAATAATTAGCACTAGACAAGTAATGCTTGCAGATTTTCTGTAACAGAGTTGTCTTATGCATTAGGCTCACTGTTGATGTAAGATTAAATTATTATTTACAAGCTTGTGTAGTTGTTGGATGGTAAATGCCAGTACACATTTCAAAAAATGTCAAAGCCATGCCAGCAGTGCTGTTGCATGCATCTGCACATCAATTAGAAGTTCAGATTTGTGCCAGCAAGGTGTATATATATAT
>LVTN01000727.1:0-13973 GCA_001649415.1 Musa itinerans
ACGTTTGCAATTTTTGCTTCTCTTTAGATGTTTAAGCAAGTAAGCTAGTTTGTGCATCTTCTTGACTTGTGCAAGCTAGCTATCTCCCTGTTTGTCATTGTCAAAAAGAATGGAAGAATACAATTTTGTATCTCTTTTTCCCTTTACAATAATTTTCAAATCACGACAAAGGATAAATAACAAAGATGAAAAATCAAGTTATGAATGTCAAAATAATTTTTCATCATGAATATTTCATCATTGCATACATCATTATCATAAGTTGAAGTATAGCATGCATAATACCAAATCATCATGTATATTTCCAAAATATAAAATGTATGATTCCAAATTATTATTCATAATTACATCAATATTTCAATCATTCTTTCAATCATAAAAAATGAAAGATCAAGTCTAAAATGAAATCAAGATGTCTAAGTTTAACATTCAAGCTAGCAAATTTGGTTCTCTTGAGATGCTAGCTATTTTCTTTCCCCTTTTGTCATTGTAAACAAGAAGAAGAGGGGAAAAACATAATAGTATAAATGTTCAAGTCATCACAAAAATACAAAGGCGTCATATGAAAATCATGATATGAAGCATATCAATATCAAATCATGAATGACATAAGACATGATTTATTTAAACAAATCTCCTTTATTTTTATAAATGTCAAAAAGAAATATAGGAGATTAAATATTATAATATCTTGATTCTTGCATAAGAAATCTTAAGTTATAAATTTCGAAAAATCAAGATAAGTCTCATTCAAATTCAAATCATCAAATCAAAATCATTTTCAAGATATTCATAAAAAGAAAAGCATAGATAGATTCATTAATCTCTCCATTCATTATGAATTATAAAAATTATAATTCAAGAAAAAATGATTCATATGGATAAATCTCAATAAGAAGATACAAGAATTCATAATAGGATATCTTGATTCATAAATGATTTCAAGTTATAAATTACGAGAAATCAAGATCATGATTTCGATAAAACCCATTAAATTCAAACCATCAAAATCAATTTCATGGTTCACAAAATTCATAAATAGATTCATGATTTTAAATCCAATAATATATTTTCCTTTTTATGTGATACATTTTAAGTGATTGATTTCATATAAGCATGCTCAAGTTTTTCATATGAAAACCATACATCATAGTTTAAAATCGAATGAAAGCAAGAAAATTCTCATTCAAGTTTTCCAATAAGTGTAGTCCGTCCCATTGAAAAAGGGAGGACGAATGAGAGAGTGACCCTCTTGAAATCCGAAAAAAGCCATTTCTCGTTGGGTGTTAAACCAAATGAGAAAACAAGGCTCTGATACCAATTGGTAGGATCGGGGTCGGCACTAAGAGGGGGGGTGAATTAGTGCAGCAATAAAAATTACGTCTTCAAAAACTTCATTACGATAAAATCGGTTTCGTAAAGATGTTAACTTGAAATTGTATGAAAACGTAGTGAAGGAGGAATTCAGTTTGCAGTAAGGTAAATAGCAAGAATAAAACGCAAACCAGATTTTAGAGTGGTTCGGTCGTCGTGACCTACATCCATTTCGCCGATTCCTCTTCCGTCGAGGCCACCGGCATCTACTATCGATCTTCCTTTAATATGTGAAGATCAACCTCCTTCTTACACCCCTCTTCTCCTTTTCACAGGTTTAGGAGTCCACCTTTACAAGCACACACTCCTCTCTAAACAGGATTCTAAACATAGAATTTAGAGGAGGGGATTTTCTTATGATTGCAACAACGCTTTCTCACTTTTAATCTCTCTGTGCTTGTGTGAGTTACCCAGGGATGGGAGGGGTATTTATAGGCCTCAAGTTGATTCAAACTTAGAGCCTAAAAACATCTCATCTCGGGTTTCCTAGGTACGAGCGGTACCACCGCCTACGTTGGGCGGTACCACCGCTAGTGTCAGTCTGACACTGACACTACGCTGGGCGGTACCACCACCCAATCTGGCGATACCACCGCTTAGGCTAGCGGTATCACTGCCTGACACCCTGCCAGGGGCAGTACAACTACCCAGACTTGGCGGTACAACTGCCCATAATGGCAGTACCACTACTTGACACAGTCTCAAAGACTATGCCACGATGGTGCCACTTCTTGGGACACTATTTGGGCCTCTCATTGGGCCCAACATAGTCCTTACATGGGCCCAATTGGCCCCTAATTGGGTTGGCCCAAACCCAATTACGTGCTAACTACGATTCCTAAGATATATTCTAAGCTAAACAAGTTCGTATGTATTGGTTTCTTCTAGCGAGCTTCCGATGAACTTCCGACGATCTCTCGACAATGTTCCGACAGACTCTCGGCAAGCTCCTGAACTTCACAACGATCTTCTTGGTGAGTTTCGACAAGCTTCTTTGGGAAGCTTCTGGACTTCTCGGCAGAACTTCCGACGAATGTCCAGACTTCCGGCGAACTCTCGAACTCCCAACAAAATCACGTCCTTAACTCCGGGACTTCATTTTGCTTTATGCCTTACTATCGTAGTTAATCCTACACATGTAAAAACACACTTCGATCTAGACAATTAATACTAAGCATCAATCATGTTGTCTGGCATGTTATTTGTCCCTCGAAGCTTCGTCCAATTCTTCGGTACATCGTCCTCTCTTGCGGCCTATTGCCCAATTGGCCAGTTGACTCTGCAACTCCGATAACCTTGGCGCAATATTCGCTCTTCTTGGCCCGATGTCCGAATCCATGGCCCGAATACTTCTGTCGATACGTCGATCGATCCTCCAGCTCAACGTCCAATCTCCTTACATGTTTTCCCCCGGCACAACATGATTCTTCCTACTTTAATTGTCTCATCCTGATCGAACCATCCTACATCACTCAAAATGCAGATCAAATCATAAACACTTATCAATTAGTTTCATCATCAAAATTCGAGATTTAACAAATGCAAGCAACCTAAAAAGAGTAAGAAAAAGGGAAAAGAATTAGAGTATATAGAGTCGAAGGATAATACTACAACTACAGTGTAGGGTGGTGATTATTTGATTTTGTCTCCTTTTGATGATATTTTTTCTTGTGTGTGTTAGGATCTTAAGTGGGTAATTGACATAGGTGCTTCTTATCATATTACATCATGGAGAGAGTTTTTTGCTACCTACAGGTCTGAAAATTTTGGTGTTGTCAAGATGGACAACTATGGCACAGCAGACATCATTAGCATGGGTGATATCCACATAAAGACCAACCTTGGTTTCATGTTGGTGCTTTTGGATGTGAGGCATGTGGTTGACTTGAGGCTGAATTTAATTTCAGTTAGAAAACTAGATGATGAGACTATGATAGCAGATTTCATAAAGGACAATGGAAGCTCAATATGGGTTCTCTTGTTATAGCTAGTGGAAAGATATGTCACACCTTATACAAGTTGCAAGCTAAAGCTTGTGGTGAGCAACTGAATACTATAGAGAAAGACTTCAACATGGAGTTGTGGCATAGGCGATTGGGACACATGAACGAGAAAGGACTGCAAGCTCTTTCTAAGAGAGATGTATTGCCAAACCTCGGAGGTACACATCTGAACCCTTGTATTGATTGTGCTAAAGCTTGTGGTGAGCAACTGAATACTATAGAGAAAGACTTCAACATGGAGTTGTGGCATAGGCGATTGGGACACATGAACGAGAAAGGACTGCAAGCTCTTTCTAAGAGAGATGTATTGCCAAACCTCGGAGGTACACATCTGAACCCTTGTATTGATTGTTTGGTTGGTAAACAACACAGAGTTTCATTTACTAGTCCTACTTTGTCTAGAAAAATGCATGCCTTAGACTGTATTTATACAGATGTATGTGATCCTTGCTAGTCATAGGTGCCCAGCAAGCCAATCATGTGAGTGATGGCACGTGTGACTTGATACGGAATCTTTTTGCTTATTATATTTTGGCATATATCACTTTATATTAACTATTACATATATGCATATATATATTGTGATGTCCTTGGATTTGTGCAATGGGAATCGGATCGTGATGAGATCACGATAATGAGATCGATTCACCTTTAAACACAGACCCGAAATAAGACTAGTCATAGGTTACTCGAGAGGGACATCGTGATAACCGGATAAACTGGTGTGTTGTATACCCATCCATATGATGGATACAACTGGTCTCATAGCTCCTTGTGTAGGGACACTAGGGATACACTACAGGTGCTCATTGGAGAATGAGTTCACTGATTGATCCGCTTACGGAATGCTGGATGATTGATGATACCTTATTGTTAGGCAACAATTTCATAGTCCTAGTGGTGTATCTGGTCCTTAGACTTGAGACACCAAGGATGTCCTGTATGAGTGCTCCACTCTTTGATACCCTTACGAGGGCTATTGAGTGTCGATAGAGGATCATCCACTCTCGGCGTCATGAGAGGAATATCCCATGTGTTCTTGCTCAGATAAATCCCTGACCAGGGTCATTCGGATTGAGAGAGAAAGAGTTCTTCGGGAGAATCTGATTAGAGCGAGACTCGAGTAGAAACCGTATGGGTCTGACAGCACCATGCTCGATATACGATCTCTGGGATATTAGATTGATGAGGGACTATAGGTACACGATAACTGAGGACAAACAGGTCCAATGGATTGGATTCCCCTATATCGTCTAGGGACTACGACATAGTGGCCTAGTACGTCCATAATCGATGAGTCGAGTGAATTATTACAGTGATAATAATTCACTAAGTTAGAAGGAGTTCTGACAAGTATGACTCACGGCCAGCTCGATATTGGGCCTAGAGGGTCACACATATATGGTAGGCATTGTGATGAGTAGAGGTTCGGATATGAGATATCCGTCGGAGCCCTTGTCATATTGGATATCCAATAACCCCCTGAATTATTGGATCCCATGGACGAGATCCAATAAGAGCCCATGAGAGATTATTGGATAGAGATCCACTAATCTAAAAAGGCTTGGGTAGTTGGATGCAAATCCAATACCCACCAGGGGAGGATCCATTAAGGTTTGACAGGGGACCTCTATAAATAGGAGGGATTCATAGCTTCATAGGCTAGAGTCTTTGCTTGTCTCTCCTATTCTCCTCTCCCTCTCCACCTCAGAGCAGGCGTGGAGTTTTGAGGAGGGGCGGCGTAGGCCTGCCGCGCTAGAGAGGAGGACGCTTGACCTCCTTCACCCTCTCCTAAAGATCTACAAGGAAACAGGGATATACGATCTCCCTAGGTAACACAATCTACTCTATACGCAGTTTTAAGTTTCGTGGATTTTGTACACCAATCTTTGCACAACGACGAACATCTCTTTGGGAATAGGGGATTTTGGTTTCTTGTTCTTCCGCTGCGCATGTGATGTCGCCCCCAAGATTTCCCAACAGTCCTTTGAGGACAAAAACTCCTGGTTGATCTGTTAATGTTCCTAATATCAGTGGTATATTTTATTTTGTCACTTTTATAGATAATTTTTTTAGAAAAGTCTGGGCCTATGCTATGAAGACCAAAGATAAGGTTATTAATGTCTTCAAAGAATTTCATACCAGATTTGAAAAGGAGACAAAAAGTCAATTGAAATACATAACATCAAATAATAGTGATAAGTACATAGGATTATTTAATGATTATTATAGGTCACATGGCATCCGACATGAGATGACAGTTTCTGGTACACCTCAGCATAATGCTATTGCAGAGAGGATGAACCACACCATCATAGAAAAGATCAAATGTATACTTTCACAGGTCAAGCTACCTAAAAAGTTTTGGGATGAGGTTTTGAGGACTATAGTTGATGTAATCAACTTATCACCATGTATAGCCCTAGATGGTGATGTTGTAGAGCAAGTATGGTCAGGGAAAGATGTTTCCTACATGCATTTGAGAGTGTTTAGTTGTCATGCATTTGCACATGTTCCAGACAATGAGAGGTCCAAGCTGGATGGTAAGACTAAAGAATATATTTTTCTTGGTTACTCACATAATCGGTTTGGTTATAAGCTTTGGGATCTAGAAAGCTAGAAGGTGTTTAGAAGCAGAGATGTGGTCTTCTTTGATGATCAAACCTTTGAGGATTTGAAGAAGAAGGCATCAGCCAAGACTTCTATAAAAGGATTAGCAGATTGTGATCCAATTACCCCTCTAGTATATCAGAGTGATAAGGGAAACGTGCAAGAAGATGGTGTAGAGCCCGATGTTGATATACCTTAAGGACATGTTGAGCAAGAAGAAGTTGGAGAGCAACTTCCTACAAAACCTCAGTTGAGAAGATCTTCTAGACAACGTCAACGTTCCAAAAGATACTCTACATATGAGTATGTGATGCTTAGTGATACAAGTGAACCGGCGAGTTACTAGGAAGCATTTGAAAGTGAGTAGAAAAAGAAGTGGTTAGTTGCTATGCAGGAAGAGATGGATGCACTGCAGAAGAACCACATATATGATTTAGTGTAACTATCAAAGGGAATGAAGGCCTTGAAAAACAAGTGGATTTTTAGATTGAAGACTCAAGAATATTGTTCTCAACTAAAGTACAAAGCTAGATTGGTTATGAAAGACTTTGGTCAAAAGAAAGGTATTGACTTTGAAAATATTTTTTCTTGTTATTAAAATATTTTCTATTTGTGTTGCTCTTGATATTACTACTAGCCAGGACTTGGAGGTTGAGTAGTTAGATGTGAAGATAGCTTTCTTTCATGGTGATTTGGAGGAGAAAATTTATATGGAGCAACTAGAAGGCTTCAAAGTTAAAGGTAAAGAAAACTTTGTCTATAAGTTGAGAAAGAGCTTGTATGGGATGAAGCAAGCTCCAAGACATTGATATAAAAATTTTGATTTATTTATGACAGAAAATGGACATAAAAGAATGGCTTCAGATCATTGTGTGTACATCAAATATTTGGTGAGAATTTTATTATTCTCTTACTTTATGTTGATGACATGCTTATCTTTGGAAAGATATGTCTATAATTGACAAGTTGAATAAGGAACTGAGTAAGTCTTTTGCAATAAAGGACATAAGGCCAACAAAGCAAATACTGGACATGCAGATTTCTCATGACAGAAAAAATAAGAAGATTTGGTTGTCAGATAAGAAATACATCGAGAAGGTATGGGAAAAATTCAGTATGAGCAATGCAAAGCTAATTGATTCTCCTCTTGTAGGTCACTTCATGTTGTGCTATATCAAGTGATGAGGAGAAAGAGAAAATACAAAACGTTTCGTATGCTTCAGAAATTGAAAGTTTAATTTATGTAATAATATATACAAGGCCGAACATCGCGATAATTTGTTTTACCACTTACCTTCATCACTAAGAAATAGTGAACTCATGTATTACTAATAACAAACTCAAGCGAATGAATGGGCCAACGCATACATATGCCCTGAGCCCACTGAATAGTATTAATTGAATTAAGTATGACTGTCATAAACGACAGGAGTCATTTGTTCTGAAGCAATAGATAAACGGAAAGGCTTTTGCACTCTTGATGATATCTTTCAACTAAGTTTCTGAGGTTGATGTGGCAGTGGGTGTTACGTGATTGGAGCGAAGCGGAATGTGTGAGGATTCTGCAGAGATGCAAGGAGGTAATTCCTTCAAAAGAGGAGGGAGGCAAAGTAGTCATCGTTGAGATGGTTCTCAATGTCGATGACTCTCTTCCTGAACTAGCAGAAACGCAGCTTCTCTTTGACTTGTACATGATGGCTAACACTTCGGGCAAGCAAAGGAGTGAGGCCGAGTGGGGTAAACTCTTCAAGAGTGCAGGCTTTTCGGACTATACCTTAAAACCCTTGCTGGACTTACGTTCCGTCATTGAAGTCTACCATTGATTGGATATCGGCGATTGTGAACTATAAATGTTTATGTTTGCGATAGTCTTACTTCAGTACTATCTTCTGTTTCCCTGTTATCACTAGGTATTATTGTAACTTAAATGTCCTACTATCACTTGTATGATGCTTGTATTTCAACTTGTCTCGTTTCGTTCAATTCTTCTGCTTAATCTACAAGTTTCAATAGCAGTTGAATTACTGGCACTAAATTCATTTACTTAATTAAAAAAAATCAGATATAACTTTAAAAGATGTGAAAAGATCAAAAAGGATGGATAGCTTGCATTGAGAAAATGGGAACAGAATCAGTCTTCTTCTTAATATTTCTGGAGATCATGTACCAAATAAAACTTTATATTACATTTTTGGAGATGAGGTTAACCAATGACATTTTGATAGTGTGAACATTAATATGACCCACATGATATTTAAATCTTATATGATATTTAAATATAATTCATAAATTACTTAAATTTTATTGGTCAATTGTAAGTAAATACTTTTTTTAATAGTTATATCCATTTGTATCTATATCTAAAAAGATATAACTTTTTAATAATTCTTCAAGTGATTTTTTTATTAAAACAAACATTTTGACAAAAACATCCTATCCTTTTGTATAAATTCTGAATCTACGCTATCTACATCAGTATGGGAAAGAAAATAGGACAAAAACATCCTTTCCTCTTATATAACATTAGGATATATCCTATCTTAGTTAATATGGTCTTATTCATTTAGGTAAAATATATTATAAATCTAATTAGATTCTAATTATGATTATCAATATAATTTTGATAGAATTCATTAATAGATAATCTTGATGGTAGTAATTCTCTTAATTATTATCTTAAATTTTTTTTCTCTCCTATAAAAGGACAATGAATAAAACACTAAAAACTAAGATTATAGAACTATTCTTAATCTCTTTTAGTCCCTATTTCATTGCTCATCATGGTCTTATAAAGGATAAGAAGAGAAAAAAATGTGAGTCTAGTTCTCCTTACAAATCGATATCACCATAGCTTTCGGATCCCACAATAGTGCTTTTGTAGATTAGATTAAAGGCTTTCTAAATGGCATCGAATGGCAGGCAATCCTGATCTCGATGTATCATTATTTAATTTTGATTTTAGCATTAAAGTTTTTCATACAAGAGTAACATAATTATAATTTTTATGCTTACAATTGGTATTAGAGCCAATTATTTTAAAATCAAATACTTTAGATTATAAAAATATATTAGATCTATTTTGTATTTAGATATGTTTATAAGCACCCTTTACTTGCGAAAGAGTGCTATCAATCTAGTTGTTTATTATGTCTGCTCTAATTGTTTGCTTGCATGTGATGCAAGTTTCCTCCCGTGGGGGATCTACGAATGATGGAAGGATTAGAGTGTCAGAGAAAAGGTTGTGAAACACTACCATCGACTGGTTATTACTAGTAGTATGACTATAGATAGCAACACGAGCATTGGACATCAATGCTACAGGATAGCTACACGGTTGTTGGTCCAAGTCAATAATCGCAGAAGTTCGAGCAGTGCAATGACGACCTGTGTTGTTTGTTGCATGCAGTGATAGTTGCTTATCTGAAGTAGCCCAAGTGACTTTACGACAGCCTACTTTAGTTGCTAACACTATAGATGTAGTAGTACTAGCAATGGTTGATGTTGATTAGACATTAATGGATGCGTTCCCAAAGGTTATGTGATGATCATAAGGGTCATCGGTCAATTGCAAACACTACGCCAAATGAGAACAACTACGCAAGGGTGTATTGTGATAAAATTATAGTTTTGCCCCTCAAAAATCAAATATTTCTAACTTATGACCTCAACTATAAATTTGATCAATTTAACCTACTTTAATTAAATATTTTAATGAGGCTTGATTTTGATTATATTTTGTCTATCTGATTGAATTTTGATTTGATCAATCTCGTTTTGATTGAATTTAAAAAAAGTCAAATTTTAACTAATTTTTTAATTTAGTCAATTTTAATTTTGACTCAACTTAGTTCTTCACATGCATATGTTATAAATTATGAAATAATATTTATTTTTTATATAAAGGCATGATTTATTATTATAGTTATTATATAAGTTTTTTTTTATGTTGATTAATGCTCATTAATTATTATGATTATTATTGAATCATTTCTACATAAATTAGATTAGAGAATATTTAGTGAATATTATTTATAGCTTATATCCCCAAGTTTTTTCTGAATTATAGCTACTAAAATGACCTAGACTAATAATTATAAAATTATAAAAGTTAACTATTAAAAGAACTATGGAACAAATTAATGAAGTTAATAATATCGAATCTCAGATTTTAATAATGAAATTGATTAATGAATGCTAGTATATGTGCCCTGCAAGCCAATCACGTGAGTGATGACACATATGAAATGACACGTGCTTTTTTTGCTTATTATTATTACGACATTTTCTCACTTTATATTTCTTATTACATATATATATATATATATATATATATGTAATAAGAAATATAAAGTGAGAAAATGTCGTAATAATAATAAGCAAAAAAAGCACGTGTCATTTCATATGTGTCATCACTCACGTGATTGGCTTGCAGGGCACATATACTAGCATTCATTATATATATATATATAATATATTATAAAGCCTCACTTTTCACCTGAAAACAGTTACTCCTGCTAGTTAGCCTCTTGCACTCTCACTACCTCTTTCACACTAACTTTGGGTGCTTACTAAGGTCTTCAACCATCTATAACAACTTAGACCTGTTCCCTACAGGATCAGCAAGACGATCCTTTCCTATAAAACTGTGCCCGTGCTGTTTAAGCTTATATAGCAAGACTGTAAAACTGTGTAAAACAGCAAGACCTTAATGTTCCGTGCATTAAAACTATGCCCGTGCCCCCTTAGTAATCTGTTTTAGGCTAGAGCAGTTTAAAGGACAGATTCTTAGTCTTAGGCTAGAGCAGTTTAAAGGACACATTAAAACTGTGCCCGTTCCCCCTTACAACCTCGGGTGAAACCGATATTACGGAAAGTAACAGTTTCTTCAACGGCTTACAGATTACATTCCATTATTAGTAAGATGTTGTCCTGTGGTTTAGTAACTACGTCTTAAAAGTGTAAACTCTCCCTACCACTTGTTAAATAAGACTAGTGGTAGGGAGAGTTTGTTAGTTACTAAACCACATCCTGAACTACTTTCATTCTGTTGCTCTTTCTAAGAATTCACTCTTGTAGCAGGTCTTTTTCAGATGATCAGCCACACATGGACTGAGACGGTAACCAAAACGGATGAATTGCTTGCACCATGTACCCACTCATTCTTCCTGGCAATGCAAGGGAAGCCTTCTTTTCAATTGGAGCAAGTAACTCGCGCAAACAGTTGCACTTCGGACTGGACGAGTATTCAACTACGCCGACTTGACTCAACGACCGTAATCTCACTTTCGATAGTAACTCTGAGATCGCCTTAACCTTATTTTTGCACTCCTCGGCATGAATATGAATTCCAATACAAGGACAGGGTAGGCAGGTTTACATACTTGGCGGGTAGGGGTCCCGTTTGCCTATAAAATAAATAGAGCCTTGTTGAATGAAGTGGACAGGCAAGATAGGGGCTAGAAATGCTGTATTTAGCATCTTTAGAAGTTGGATAGCAAATATGACATTGACCACCCCCTAGGGGCCAAAAAGGCATTTCTTACTAAAAGAATTAGGGTTCCCTTGAGGCGGTTTACCCCCCCTGCTCCTATTCGAGTGATAGTGTCATCCCGAGTTTCAGTTGCAAGAGGAGAGGTCAGGTCAGGTGCTAGTGTTTCTTAAGAATGGACTTGACTTAACACCTTTGGAATAGCTTAATTCACCGAAAACAAACTCATCTTTCCACTCTACCGATTAAGTACACACATAGTATAAGAAACATAGGAGAACTTGGACTCTCCTTATTAAGGATAACTGATGAAACTCCCCTTTCTTTCTTAACCGACCCGACCTATCTTTATGACACTCCTCCACCCGTCTGTAGGCTATTCCTTATTTGCGAATGCAGGATCTAGTCGATAGCTTATTTCCCCTTCTCGATTTGGACTATTGGGATCACACTTTCTTAGTAAAGATCTTTCCCATAGGAATACCACAGACATTAGTAAAGACGCTAAGCCCCTTTCTATTCCTTATTCTAGGAAATTGAGAGTTAGCGCTCCGTAGTATTGGATAGAGGCACCCTTTCCGATAGTAGTATTGAATAGAGGCGGGCATCCTTTCTCTTGTTTTAATAAGATAGATAAGATTTCCCTTGTTTGTTAGTTACCCTAACACAAGCATTAACCACTTTCGCACAAACTAACTCTTTTGGACCTCGCTAAGAGGGAAAACACCGATGCTATGAAAAAAACACGGGTTTCGGTGAAAATGAATTTCATTTCGGGTGCTCCAGGAGGGAAAATGACTTCACTGCCTTTTTTTCCCGGGTTTCGTCAAATAATCTATCTTCTGGATCGGTCTATTAGGGGAAATTGTTGAGTTATGAAAAATCCTGGGTTTCATCAACTTTTTATGACTTCCGACTTCTCTATCTCCTTTACCTCTGGCTCCTTTACCTCGACTGATTACCCTATTATAGTGGATCTAGTGGATCTCGATTAACTCTGGGTACCTCGTAACTACGTTATTCGTGACTGCCACACAACTTACTATGTTGCTTGGCCCTTTGCTACGGCAAGTTGATTTACCCTTGACACCTTACCGACACAGTAAAGAGCCGAACACTGGACAAAGTCAGAATGAATACGGACAACTCCCTAACGTGCAAATCAAAGAATTCACTTTCACTGTAAACAATTCTCCCAGAAGCCACTGATTCAATAATGACTGTTTCCATACTTGACTCTACTTTCCTTCCTGCGCTTATTTCTATTGCTTACTTATTAACAGCATTTTATGTTAGGCCTGGCAATACTGAATGCTTCTTTCCCAAAGCTACACTTTACAAGCACTGCTCATTCTTTAGTATAGTTGACTTTCTGGCACAGCTAATTCTTTTGAGAAGTTTAACTCCGAAATTTGATTATGTTGTTGCCGCAATTGAGGAGTCAAAAGATTTATCTACATATTCATTTGATGAACTAATGGGTTCCTTGCAAGCACATGAAGCAAGGTTGAACAGGTCACTTGAAAAAGGTGAAGAAAAAGTATTTCAGGTTAAGGGGGAGTCTTCTACTTCAAAAGAAGACAAAAAATCAACAGGAAGAGGACATGGCAGAGGAGGATTTCATGGTAGAGGAAATGGAAGAGAAAGAAGAAGAAGATACTTTGACGGACATGATGAACAAAGGCAATCAAATTATGATCAAAAAAATTACAAGAGTGGAATTCAATGTCACTACTGTAAAAAGTTTGGTCACATGAAGGCAGATTGCTGGAAAAGAGAAAAGCAAGCAAGCTATGTGGAGGAAAATGAAGAAAATAGTAAGTTGTTTATGACTCATTCACAAGTTCATGATATCTCAAATGATATTTGGTTTATGGATAGTGGATGTTCTAATCATATGTCAGGCATAAAATCAATATTTAGAGATATTGATGAAACTCACAAGTTGAAAGTTAGACTTAGAGATAGCAAATAAATCTAAGTGGAAGGGAAAGGAACAATTGAGGTGAAGACAAATCAAGGGAAGGTAAAATACCTTGATAATATTTTCTTTGTTCCTACTTTATCACATAACTTGTTGAGTGTTGGACAATTGATAGATGATGGATATTCAGTAATATTTGATGATGGTTCATGCACTATTAAAGATAAAAAATCTGGTTTGATTATAGTAAATGTTTGCATGACACAAAACAAGATGTTTCCACTTGATGTGTCAAATATTGAAAGACATGCACTTGTCACAACTCAAAAGAATGAGTCTAGTTTATGGCATTTAAGATATGGACACCTTAACATTAAGGGTTTAAGGTTGTTAAGTCAAAAAGGAATGATTTTTGGATTGCCTAAAATTAATACACTTGATGTATGTGAAGGATGCATTTATGGCAAACAAAGTAAAAAACCATTTCCTATTGGAAAAGCATGGAGGGCATCTAATTGTCTTGAATTAATTCATGCTGACTTATGTGGACCTATGAACACAAAATCATTTGGTG
>LVTN01000727.1:22854-35622 GCA_001649415.1 Musa itinerans
TTTTTGGGCATAAATAGGGCAGCAACGTGGGAGAAGGTTAGAGCCACGGGATTCCAAAGAAAAGGAAGAAAACAAGGCTGGAAAGGAAGAGAAAGAAAGGGAAGAAGACAAGGACAACGCAGAGAGACTGTTCTCAATCATCTAGCAGTGTTCTCATCTCAGGTTAGATCAATCTACAGTAGACTCTTGCTGTGATTACTTGGGGAGGTTTTAGATATTGTGGGCAGTGACGTGATCCTTGTATCCCAGTTATTCTCTTGTGGTTGTTGCTAGGGTTTTGGGCAAGAGATTGAGAGATTTGTATATTCATTATTTTCATAGTGGATTATCTCTAGTTTGCCCCGTGGTTTTTACCCTTCACGTTGAAGGGGTTTTCCACGTATATCTTGGTGTTTTGTTTGATTGTGCTTCCATTTAATTCCGCTGCATATTATGGTCTTCTAGTATTTGTTCATCTACAAAGGTTATTCCTGGTTTATATCCCCATCATACCAATCCCCACATCGTTTGAGCTTTTGGATGATGATGTCCGACGGAGTCGTCTCCATGAGTTTTAGTTGCTCGGTAGGGGTGCTCGTCCTTACCTTAGTAGCGCTCTTTGTACTAGCCGGCTATATCACGGATTTAATCCAATGAGAACTCGCCCCACACAAAAAGGGTCCTGCTTTATAAGGTACCCACAAATGGACGCCCAATTTCTATGAAATTGAACATCACGCGTGCTCCCATTCCACGAATACCCGCCTTATTCTCTTCGTTGCTGTGTTTTTTTAGCCTTATGCCCGCGTAAAGGTTTTCGCCGATTTCGGAATGGCTTTCCTTCATAACAAGAATGGCGCGGCAGTCGAACAGTTCCTTAAACCGATCCCCACTCTAGATTTTCGGTTGGTATGCCCTCTGCGTGACTTAGTGTTGGAAGTATATACTATCGGGGAGAGTAGACACTTTCTTTTTAGTCATGGCGATCGTAGTTGGGCCTGGTTTGTTTTTAGGATAGCGTGTCAAACAAGTGAACTCACCGAGTATGAGTTTGTCTTTACCCTAAGTATTTCTTAGCTGTTGTCCCGGGAATAAGCAACTCATACTCACAGCCTAACGGTACATACGTGAAGAAACTGCTCTAGCATCTTTCCATCCCAGTTTGTAAGGGCACTGGCTGTAAACTCTTCCTAATGAACTAAAGAGCAACAGAATGAAAGTAGTTCAGGACACCTCGCAACAAAGCCTTTACTTTTTACATTTCTAACCTCGACTCTCAAAGAACAAGGAAGAATAAAGGGATGGTGTTGGCGGTAAACTCCCTTTTCAAGGAGTTGGGCCATAGTACATAATTGGTAGCGCATCTAGTGTAGTATTTAGTATAACTCAATAAAGAAGGTATCAAACTACAGGAACAAGATCAGAAGCCAGGCTGTGGGTATAAGATATTCTGCCCCTGTACCCGCTCAAGCGGAGGTATAAAAATGAGTTGGTATAAAAATGAGTTGACAAAGTTAGATGACAGTCCTGCTCCAGCTATTTCGTACAATGCATTTTGACAAAACCCTGTATTTTTTATAGCATGGGCAATTTCCCTACTAAGAGCATTCCCTACAATATTCTATTATATATTATCTTTATAAGGAATAACTGATGAAACTTAGGATGCTTACTGAGCTAGCAACGGGGAAGCAAAGAGAATAGAATCACTTATTAAACTCATCAACTTGCCAACGTAGGCTTCAACTCACAACTAGGAATACAGAAAAGTTAGAAGTAAGCCTCAAACTCGACTTCACTCTCCGAAAGGGAAGAAACAGAATCATTAGCGGGAGAGCCTAAGGGTTATCATAGAAATGGGTATAATCTAGTGCATTATCCTATTAGAAGCAGGTACATTAGAAGCATAGAAGTAGGTAACTAATAAACCATAGTAATAGAATGAACGGGCATTTCCGGAGGCTTAATAGGGCATTTCCTATAAAACACTTGATAGGCATGGGTGGTTGACTTCACGCGATAAACAAAGGACTTAACTCGCAATTGACTATCGGCCCTGCCCTCGTATTGAAATGAAACTATAGGCTCTATTTGAAGGATTGGAGTGAATCTTTTATACTTGAATGAGGCTCCGACTTAACTACAGAAGGGGAAGCAGTGCTTGTTCAACAATTCTACAGGTTTGGCAAGGGATATCCTCAGTGACTTTCGAAGAGAGGTGGGCAATGGAAGTTGGTATATAGAAGAACGTTGTTACTAATTTTATAGGTAGAGTGAAGAGTGACTTCTAAAGCAAGGGCCAGGCAAGAAAGAAAGAAAGAAATCCAATGCTCTTCTCCGGTCTGAAACAAATACTAGGGAAGTTTACTATGACCCATTTTATGCATTTAGGTAAGTTAGCTACCTATTCTTCCCTATGACCCATTATCTGCAGTAGTAGATGCTGTTCGAAAGGAAGCAATTCTCAAGTCTAGGGTTGGTGTAGGAAGTCAAGAAATAAAGTGTAGTTTGAGATACAAGATCCGCCGCAGCTGTAAGAGCTTCGTCTAGTCATAATATCTCCCCTGCTCCTACTGAAGAATGGAAAAAGAATCCTTATAGTTGGCAGCTCAGTATCAAGTCTTGTTCCAGAAATAGACCCATAGCTCCATCCTCTTTTTAGTATTGAAAGAAGTAACAGTCCGGGTTGGGAGTAGTTAAGGGAGTTTGTAGAGGTGTGTCCTCTTAACGAGGGAAGTTCAAGATGTATTCTCATCAGAGGAGTTCCAGAGTTCGTTATGTTCGGGTCCGCTTGTAAGGCTAAGGTGAACTTGGCCGAGTTTCATCTGTGTTTGCAACTCTTGAATCAGAGGTTAAGTCGAACCATAAAGAGATGTTAGGATCAAATGCATTACAATAGCCTGAAAGTACCAACATAAGGAATTTGCCATAAATAAGAGGTGTTTCCCCTGAGATGATCTGATCCAGAGGAAAAGAGTACTGGGTTGGTTCAACCCGAGTAATGATGAGTTGCCTGGTAATGATGAGTTGCCTTAGGAGAGGTAAGCGCGGGAGCTAGCGAGTTTAGTCTAGGTTGCGAGTAAACGTTTTCGTATAAGAAGAAGAAGATTCGAAATAATTGATATTGGAATGTTCTTATACAGTAATGTCGGTAGAGTGGACAAGTCCTGTCACTTATATATCTACCCCGCTTCCCTTGATGGTTTCCTTGCTGGTTTAATTGAATTGAATCTCTCTTGCACCACTTTGACCTAACTGTATCCCTTTTCTTTTTCATTGAACTGACAAAGAAAGTAATCATTGGATTTAACTAACACTTTCACTTATCTTGCCGACAATGACACTTGGAACAGAAAAAGAAGCTCATCGACAGCACAAGCACTGCTAAGATACTTGTTTTAAGGCTCCATATTAGCAAGAGGACGTTGAAGCGCTAAGTATGAACGATTAGGGCCTTATCAAGCTCTGAGTTTGGGAACTCATTATAAAAAAAAAGGACTACTGACGCCCATTAATTAAGGGCACTTGACTTGTGATGATACCGAAGCAAGGAGGTTATAGTGTATCTGAGATAGAAGCTAGAGGGACCTCAATTACTTAAAGGGCTGGAAATCCATCTACGCCCCACTGAGGAATTTCATAACCACTGAGGAATTTCATTATGAATTACCCGCTTCATAGCCTTTACTTGACCCAGATAGAGAGTTATAGGCTTTCCTCACCATAAGTTGTATAGGTTTTAGTGACTGGGGCAGCGGGCTTCTCACTTGTAGCTGACCTCTTACCCACGCCAACTCCTAACTTTCGAACTGATCTAGCTGAAGATCTTTCTATGGCCATCTTCTGTAACAGATCTTTTCACTACTTCCGCACCTGCAGATTCTCTCGGATACAAAACTAGTACTGCTTATTTATACGATGAAAGCAGATAATTACTTGTTGAATTCTGTATTTCCTTATAGTTTCATTCACTCCTTAGAGTTTCATTGAAGAGGAGAGGTTGGGGCAAATTGAACTTACTTTGTCAGGGCAAGAAGGCAGACTCATCTAACTATGGCAACTATAATACCTGGAATAAGGAAGTAGGTAGCACCAAGGATAGTAGGAAAAACTCACTCACGAGAATCCCTCTCCTACAAACAAGGGGAAGAATCTGATTGGATCCCCGCCTATGAACAATGGTCTGTCTCGCTATATGTGGGCAGTAGCCTATTATTCTTGGCATCAAGAGTAGTCAGTACGGAAAAGGCCCTGGCATTACCTTCGAGAAAGATAGGAGGTCGCCTAGCCTATGGCGGACGTCGGTTGGGTTGGGTTGTCGACGATTACTACCATTCCCACTCCGTTTTCCATTAGCTAGAGTCGGAAGGGTGAACGAAGGGCTGACGTTAAGGCATTAGGAATATGGGTGATCACGCACGTGGTATTTATTAGTGACAAAAATGTTCTTTCAGACAGTCCATAGCTTTTCTCGTAAACAGTAAAGAAAGTAGGCTTTGGGTACTTTGCCAGGCGATCCAAAAAGGGCAAGTGGGCAAGTAGCGAGCAGGAGGATTCTTGGTCTAATCTCAGGTAAACCATAGTCGGGAAAGTACCAGTTGGACAGCCGGTCAAGCCTTTTCTGGATCTTTCACTGTTTCACTTTTTTGGATCTTTCACTGTTTCACTTTTCTTGATCTTTCACTGTGTCAGACGGTAGTTAAAAAAGAGCGCACACGAGAAAGCGGAAGGATAGCAGTGGGGGATTTCTTCCAAAAGTGGTTGAATCAGGATCCGGTCCCACTAACGAAACAAGAAAACATTAGCATATGAAATAGAGCGGAAAGCGCGAGTGCACGACGGCGTATCGAACTATGGCTTTTGGGATGAGCTCCCCTTACCTACGCGATTTGATGAATGAACCATTGCCTATAAAAGGCGAGTATGATTCACTTACTTATTAAGAGTAGGATTCACTTACTTATTAAATAAAGTATTAGGAGCAGTAGTCGTTACATTCTATTAGTAGTAGCTCAATTACATCTACCCTAGTTCCGAGCTATAGTGCTGCTAGGTTAGGCCGTGTTCGAGTCTTGTCTTTTCTGCTTTAGGGCTCCTTACTCTTTTCTTGATGGAAAGCCATCTATCTCAGTACTCTTATATTGAACGTCAAGAAGCCAGTGGCATCCGGTGAGCAAGCCTTTACTACTTTCTTTCCTATCATTGATGGACAGAAGGAGGAGTCGATTGAGTTGAAGCAAGGTAAAAGGTAAAAGCACGCAACAAAGCGATCGAGGACGGCGGGTAGGGATGGAAGCACTTACAAGCATATATATCAGGAGTGCGCAGATGAATTAATTCCGTTTTTCACTTTGCAAAGAAAACTTCCAAAGAAAAGATGTCACACTCATAGCAAACCATACTACCTACATGCTAATAGATGGCTAAATCCAGAATCTAATTCAAAATACAAACAGCTTTTAATAAGTCCCCTTCACTTCAAGTGTTTAAAGTCTATAAGGATCTAATTGCAGTAAAATCATTAATTGAATCTCTTCCACCCGCCTATGATCTAGGAATTGAAACAACTAAACGAAACTCCCGGAACTTATAGTACTCGACTCCTTATCCTCGATTGTCTGCTTGGTGGCTCTTAATCCATCTAGTGCTTATGCCTTTAAGAATATAGTTGACTTACCGCAACTCTGATAATTATACTCGGTATACCTTATTTTATTCTTTCTCTCTTTGCCCTTTTATACAAAAGGGCTGGCACTGGGGCTGGTAATTCTCCACTGTAAGCTAGAACTGGCACTGCTACTCAAGAATCAGAGCAGAGGTTAAGATATGCTAGTTTAGGCCATAAGGATTTAAGGAAGAAATGAACTATTTAACAATTTATTATGTTTTCTGGGAAAATACCTATCATCTTCTCTTCCCCGTTCAAGAAATGAATTAATTCCTATAATCTGTAGGGTGGAAGAAAGCACTTGTTATGATCTCGTAGACATGAACTTTGAACCAACACCCTACTTTCCTAGACTTCACTCGAACTGTTGCTTACTTCTTAACTGATCCTGATCTTTCAACTCGAACTGTATTGGCTTCAAAGCATGGAATTTCTTCTAAAACAAAGAAGAAGCAAGACAACTAAAGAAGAAATTCTTTAACAACGTATTTAGCCAACCCATAACATGCTCAGGAACGGTAACAAAGAAACAGTCTTCTTAGGAAAGTATGCAGGTTAGCTTATCTATGTTCGTTTACACCTTGGCGCCTACCAAAGTTCTGATGGATTGGCAAGAAAGTAGAGTTCGGTCGATAAGAAAAAGCATGGCTTTCCCACTTCGGTGAATCTATTGATTCTTGGGGCCCATACGGAATAGTTCAACGAGCTACCGTTCCTGGAACTTCGACTGCACTTTATTGGGCCGGAGAAGATCGCCCAGGAGGGCTTGTAAAAAGCATCAAAATGAAGCATATTATTTAAAGCCTGTCATTATGAAAGATAGGCACGGATTGACTTAGTTGATGAAGGGTCCGTGTAACCATACCGACCGAATTCGCACCTCCTCCCTAAGGCTAACTTCCTTCTTGGGGACCACTTTGTGTATAACGAATTTGACGCCCCCGAATGTATGGAATGGTGTAAGCCGTCGAGAGAGAAGCCCTTATTCAATGCTTCATTCATATAGGACAGAGCAGGTGCCCCAGTCCAGTTTTCTTCAGCGATAGGGTTCGGAGTTTTCATTCGTTTTGAAACCAGTTGCGAGAAGGAAGGATACTCCATAGTTAATTAAGCGAGAAGCTAGTCAGCAGTGAGGTTACGATTCATAAGTGAGTTTTGAGTTCGCCGTGTAGCATTAGCTTCTTTCAACGGGGTAAAGTCCTGTTTTTGGTGTTCGCTTGCGCGTCAGCCCTTGCGCCAACACTGTAAACGGGCCTCTAGGTTACGATTCATAAGTGAGTTTTGAGTTCGCCGTGTAGCATTAGCTTCTTTCAACGGGGTAAAGTCCTGTTTTTGGTGTTCGCTTGCGCGTCAGCCCTTGCGCCAACACTGTAAACGGGCCTCTCTTAACCCCACTCGCACCCAACTCGAATACCCTTTAACATAAAGCAAGCCAAGCACCTATATACTATACTGAACTTAAAAGACTGACCCGGCTCCAAACGGAACGAAGCAACGTAATCCTAATGCTATACTCGCTAACTGGAGTTACGGATTGGGTTATATACTCAAGTATGACTCGGGGGGCTGTAAACTCTCCACTTCCTTAGCGCAAGTCCTGAAAGTAAGATACATGAGCTCGGGGCTCGGTTAACGCTTCAATCCGGGCCAAGCAACGACTAGACAAGACTATACCTCTTGCTCCTCAGTTTTATAGGCATCAAAGTAAGCAGTTCTCCTGTAAGCAACAAGCTAGTGTGAAAGGGAGGTTTGGGCAAGTTCAATTAGAGTTAAGAGCACATAAATCAAAAAGGGAAGTTTATACAAAACTAGAGAATTAGACGAGGGGTTGCCGGGTACTTGGTTGGCCAGAAATAAGTCCAAGTACTTGGTTGGCAAGAGGGAGGTCAATTCAGTGGGGGAGCTAGCTAGTTTAGTCTAGGCTAGGTTTCGAGTAAACGTTTTCTTATTCAAAGATAGGATAAAGAATTTAGTAGGTAAAGCCCTTCATTTAGTTAGTAGGGAATGCTCTTAGTTATTACAAATACCTTTCTTCATAGTTTATCTGTTGACTTTCTCAATTCCTAAAGTTTGAAGTAAACTGTATTCTATACCTTTCTTACTAGGAAGCCTCAACCTCAAAAGAAGGGAAAACAGCCCCAACTAAAGTGTTCGTCATAAGAACTCGTTATTCTGGGAACATACATAAATACATCATAACTCGTTAGAACAAACAGGAACTAGCGGCCCTGCCGCGCAACATTTGTAGTAGTTTGTCCCGTTGCTTGGCCTTGGCCCGGAGTCCTAATTTGGCCTATGGCTCATCTCTGGCTCCCCTTTCTTTCCTAACCAGCTACTCTTAGACTCTATGCTGATCCTCCCTATAGAAGTTATCAGACTGATCCTCCCTATAGAAGTTATCAGAGAGAAAAGATCTTAAAGCGGACAAACTAACTAGGAGTTAATACAAGTTATTACAATTCCTGTTATAAGATCTGTTGCGGAAGAAGGAAATACAGAATGAAACTTTCCACTTTAGCTTGTTCCCTTGCTTAAGGAAAAAGAATTAGATCAATTGGAGCAAGGATCGATACGAGACTTTTTATGCGCCTAAAAGATTTGCATTCTTTGGGTAGTTTATGAATGGGGTTGGGCAAGAAGCTCGATGCCGGGAGTCCCTAATAAGTTAGTGCTTATCGAATACAAACGGGGCTTTGTTCCTTAACTTAAGCTTTCACCCAAGGGATTTTGCTACTCAGCTTGCAGCAGTAACATAGACAAGGCGTGAATCCACTGCGACATCTTCTGCCCCATCCGATGATGCTCACTGAATACACCTCGAAAAGGAAGAAAGCTGTCCATGATCCTATCCTATTGGGCAATCTATGAATTAGAAAGCGGCGAACTCCTAAACTAACCCGTTGAGCCTAAAATTAAGAAATTATGTAAAGAATCGTGGTCTATCGTTGGGAAAAGTGAAAGGAAATAACAAGCCCTAAACTAAAGAAAAACTAGCAGCTTATTAACCACAGAACACAGACTCATGTTGGCAATGCCATGGTAAAGTAAGAGGACGACCCATTAACCTCAAAAGAAAAAGAAAGCCTCCAAACGATTGACGTCAAAGAAAAGCACCACCCACCTAGCTAAGATCGAGGTCTTTCAGCCGAGAGTACTTTGTAAAAAGAGTTCCAGGCGAGAAAGGGAAGAGGGAGGGACTTATGTAATAGAAAGAAACACTTGTGTGTGTTAGACTTCCCCCCTGCGAGAGCTCCGCTAGTTAACATAGGGGACTATCCTCTCTATGAGTCTATCCTTAATCGATTGTGCCCGTATTGAATCTGGTATGACACTCTGGTATTGAAAGCTATATAGTTATTGATTGAGTTGTAGGTCCTATAGCTATTAGTGCTGGTAGCTCTCCTTCTGGCATTATAGGCTGTCTTCTTTCCACCTCTCTCCATCGCCCTTCCTTCTTTTAGCAGTTCATCTCGAATATGGAATGTTTAGCGATCGTAATTGGTCTGACCGCTCAAGGCTTATCCATCTATTCCCCTCCGGTCAAGTAGTGCCTGTACGTTCACTTGTATATAAGGAGGTGTTCAAGCGTAAGGAGTGAATTAATATGAGTATTGGAAATGCTATGAGCTTCTTTGTCAAGTCAGCAGTAATTAGTATTGAGTCATATTTTACTATTCATAGAAGACAGGGCTCTTTTATTGGAAGTCCTCTTTCCTATAAAAGTGAATCATCACGGTTTGCCCAACAAAAGCATGGGTTCACACTGCCTTGGTTAAATAGTGCAAATGTCTGATTATTGCGAATCCATATTCTTTCCTTCTCCTCTCTATCCTAATGAAGTCATCTGCGCTGCTCACTTCCCTCTTTCTTCTCTAGTACACAGGGTTAAGGGAAGTCACATGCTAAAATTACCCGAAAGAATAAACGATAAAATAACTGATTATAGGAAAGAGGACTTCCAATAAAAGAGCCCTGTCTTCTATGAATAGTAAAATATGACTCAATACTAATTACTGCTGACTTGACAAAGAAGCTCTCTCTTGTGGCGACTGAATTCAATCTCTCTATTGCACCACCGCTTCGATAGAAGGCTATAACCAAACACCGCTTACTTGAAGTAGCTCCATTAGCGCAAATCCAGTTTTCGTTTCTTTTTCACTTGGTATAGATTTATTTGAGTAAGCTAACACTCCACAAAGGATTGAATCTCTCTCGTATGATTGACACCTCGCTGCAAACCCAGTATGTACTTTCTTTCGCTTCCAAGTAAGATATTATGCCCCAAGAACAAAACTATCCTTTCGCACAGCTCGCACAGCTTCTACAGCCGATTCTGGGCATTCGGCTTCTATATATCTGAGTCTTGCTCCAACTTATTCTCCTTAACTTTCACTTACAACTCTCAACTCCCTTCCTAGCAGATCAATTGAACTGTCTACGGCTTTATATTACCAGTTTCTATACGATCCTCGGTGTAGCTCCTTACGCCGACGAAGAAAGTACTTGTTCAGTGTCTTTACTCGCCATTCTAGATTCAGTACCATATGCCATTGATCTCAATCCCATTGATGTTTTCCTTACACTGCTTTCATTCTTTGGTTTCCTCTGCTCTGCGCCTAGTACTCCTTTTTAGGTGGGCTCTCATTACATCATTACATCATTACCAGTGAGTTTGGGGTAAAGGGGATAGAGTGGAGTATTTTGTATATCACGCTAGTAACAAGGGAAGGATTATAAGCCGAAGAATCAATTCCATATGAAGCAGTTGAGGTCTCAGGTAAGGGAGTTTACCGCGATAGGTTTAGGTGTATTCCTAAGATGTGTGGAAGTTTCCATGAAATATCATTCCTAACTAAAATCAATGCGAGCTCGTAAGGGAGTTGTTGACCTGCAGCTTATATAAGTGGAGAGATGACATGAATTCTTTGACTGCGCGTAACATCCTTGACTACAATCAGATCAGAATGCCTAACTTCTTTAGCTTACCAGGAAAGGGAGTTGACAGTGAAAGTGACTAAGGAAGAAAGCTCGGGATAGTTGGTGCATAGGGAAAAGTTGGTGCTAAACAGGAGTAAACAAATTTGATATGGAAGGAGTGCTGAAAAGTGATACAATACTTGAAGATGGATTCCAGAGAAAACCAAGTGAATTGAGAAATGGTTGGAAAGCACCTACCGTATTAGGAGCATTACAAGCAATGAGGAACCGAGCGCGGGCGCACTCACTCTTAACGGCCTCTACTAATAAATATCCTTATCAGACAAGGTTACTTCGGCACCTCACATCTAAAAATAGGTCATTTCTTATATTGAGAGCAAGAGCTTTGTCTCATCTTCATGAGCAGCCACCTGCTTTGCCCCAAAGCAGTAACAGATGGATTCCCCAATCGACATAAAATATACTCTGAGTTCCAGATCTAAAGCTCGGGCCGTTGGGTGTTGGGCCCATCATACTCTTTGAAAAACTATCTCCACACTTGTAGAGCGGTAAAACTACTTGTCACTGCGGATGGGTACTGTATTAATGGAATTCCACTTGCTTTCTAAAGCCTCAGTCTAAACTCGACTGGTGAAAACCCTAGAAATCGGGAGAATCCAAATAGACAGAAATAACGAATCTGGTTAGAGGTAATGAAGAAAGGGAAGGAAGCGAATGGAGTCTTATACTTATCTATCATATAAATGGAGTCGTATACTTATCTATCATCTATCTATACTTTAAGTTATTTTAAACAACGGAGTCTTCCGGAACCGCCGGGATGGGATTGATAGGTTCAAAGCAGTAGAACGAACTAGCTAGATCTGGATCTGCGGAACCTGAGGCGCTTGCAGAAGTTCAAGTGTTTTGTGCGATAGTAGCATCTTTAGTATCTACCCCATATGGAGCCAGCGTCGCAGTTTAGCATGGCGTGCCTGTCCGCTTGTGCTTTTAGTCGTTATTCGATTAACCACCCTAGAAATCCAAAGAGTCTCCTTCCGAGTCATATTGTGTTGCGCCCGCATTTGAAGTCTGCTTCGCTGAGCGCACTTATTTCTTATGGAGCGGCATACCAAGAGAACACTAAAGAAAGAGTCGAACCTTAGTACTCACGTATTCAAGTATGTAGACTGCCCGCCCCCACACGTCTTATCTTTTTGGATTCCCCTTCTTTATAGAAAAGTGCTTTCTCACTTACGGCGACCTACAAGTACATGCGCCTTAATCTCCAATCAGATAATTTAGGTAAAGAATGATTTACACCCAACTGGTCAATAACAGACCGATATTTAGTGAGTTCCAGACTATAGGTAAATGGAGTTCGCAAGTAAGGATCACTATATACGGCTAAATGTATTGAAACCACCTTAAGTACCTTCATTATATCACAGAGAGTTACATTAGCATAGTGAAACAGAGGTTCAAAGACGATAACTCTCCGCTCCGTTATCACCAAGGAAAACAACTGATGAAACAGCTACTGCTCTACTGGACTTTAGGAAGTCAAAGAAGCAGTTACCACTTAAGCTGATGCACAGACATAATGAACTACACTTGGAAGCTGATGCATATAGACAGATTCTATTTTCTCCTTCGAGCACAATGTCACGGACAAAGTTCTAAACCGGATGTTTGATGCAATACTTATGTATGTCCGTGTCTTTCTGTTTGTTCATGCTTTACACAGCATGTAGCGGGATGGTCGAAGGCATAACAGCCTCGTTTAAGTGGGCTTGATGGCCGTTTTAAGCTTGTATATAAAGATTGTTATAAAGATTGTATCATGTGGACACCAGTGAGAGAATTCGGTCTGTAATGGACCATTTTAACCCTTTGTTGTGCAACTATTCTGGGCTTGTAAAGTCTATTTGTAATTTGCATTGTCAATGAAGTGTTTCAGGAGATGTTTGCTTGTGGATCCCGATTGAGGCGCTTTTCTCTAACCCGTTTTCTCTTTTGTAGGTCCTATGGGACCATGGGAGGTTTCGGGGAGGCTGACCTTTGCGGACGGACACGCAAGGGTGCCGCACGACTTAGGCAAAACCAGCTAAGTCCATGACAGATGGTATCAGAGCGGGACAAGCACTCATTGAAACACTTGGCATGCAAACGTGGGGGACCTAGCAGGGCTGCGTTGAGGGCAG
>LVTN01000727.1:38001-50831 GCA_001649415.1 Musa itinerans
CGCCATGGTACCGCAGAGGTGGGACTTCCGTGAAAGTCATTGATCCCTTGCTCTCATGGAGGGAGAGCGCTTGGTCGTGAAAGGGGCCGAGGAGGTGGAGCATGCAGAGGCAAACTCCAAGTACTGTGACAAGGCTGAAGGGCAGAGGCCAAGGAACTTTGTAAGACCGGTGTCAACGGGCTTCTCATCAAGATAGTCGAAAGTGAAGGACTTCGGGTCGTGCAAGAGTGCACTACCAAGGAACGAAGATGGCAGTACGCGGTGCTGTACCTTTGCTACTCAGTGGAGTAGGCGGCTAGATTGATGTGAAGACGGTACAATCCCAGAGGCGACCAAAACTACCAGAGACTTACTCCAAGTTGGGGTGAAAACTTCCTGCATTCCAGAAGTTCAATGGCATTGAGAAGGTGAATCACAGTAACTAACTCAACGCAAGGAGTGCAAACACTTCAAGTGCTTCAGAAGTGTGAGCAAAGAGCAGGCGAAGGCTAGTAACCAGCTCGATGCATGGAGT
Organism: Musa itinerans; assembly: GCA_001649415.1. Taxonomy (NCBI): domain Eukaryota; kingdom Viridiplantae; phylum Streptophyta; class Magnoliopsida; order Zingiberales; family Musaceae; genus Musa; species Musa itinerans. The sequence continues at coordinate 38,516 of LVTN01000727.1, forward strand.
ACAACCCTTGAGGAGGCGGGCGAAGTCAAGTAACCTTTGCCTTCTCAACTCTTAAGAGAATGGGCGAAACCGAGTACCCCAATTCTCTTATCTATCTAGCAGAGGAGCTCTGCACAGGTTCAAAGACCCTTCGAAGATAATGGAAGACAATAGTTGTCAAATCCTCACCAATGGTGATCAGTGCTACTGAGAGTAGATTATTCGCTTCATTTCCCAACAGAATGCCAATCGAAAGCGGAAGTGATGCGAATCTACTTGGAAGTGACAACTAAGTGAAAGAAGAGTCGATCGATAAATTTTGTGGAGGAAGGACCCAAAACTTCAGAAGTTTGCGAGGTGATGCTCGTTAAAGCTCCAACAAGCATCCACCCAGTTCAAGCAGCGTGAAGCATTTGAGAGACTGACGCAGAGTAAGGATGGTCTTTTACTTCTTCTGAAGGATCCGCAGGAACCAACAAGGATCAACACAACTCAACTAACCCCACACTAGAGTCAGAGTCATTGGCGAGTTGAAGCAGCACGGCGGATCAAAAGTTCGACCACTCAAAAACAACAGCGCAGAGCAGCTGGGAGCCAAAAGGTGCATTGCAGCTAGAGCAGAAGATTGAAGATTCAGCAAAGGCGAGGTGGTGCAGTGTCGACAAAGGCACCCCGAAACATAAAGAGAGTTGTGATAGTCCCTTAGAGAAAGAAGAGAGGAGGAGAGTCCCTTTTAGGAACATAACATAAAGAGAGAACAAGCACAAATAACTAAATGCGAATGCGCACCCCGAAACAATGAGGATAGGCACCCCGGAGAGTCAGTGTTAGTGAGAGTAAGCTAATATTCTACTATTTTCCATATAGCATCTCCTCCATCAGTAATAACCATATATATATCTATTTCGTTGTAGTCTATCCTTGGGTGCCCCGAAAACAATATCTATTTTTTTTGCCTTAGGTGCCCTCTTTGTATAGTCTCCTTAGGTGCCCTTGTATATTCCTGTTTAGAGCCAGGAGTTTTGTTGACTGCTTTCTATCATGTGCCACAGGAGTTTTGTTGACTACTTTCTATCATGTGCCATATTTTCCTAAAGGTTTACTGAAGCACTGGCCCAGACTTCTTGTTAATGGTTTGCCCCACCATATTTCAAGTTCCAGTATAGTATAGATCGGGTCCCTATAGCAATAGCATATGAAAGGATTGAGTAAGTAATAGCAGTAATGTTAGATTACTTTATTCTGTAAGTAATGTTAGATTACTTTATTCTGTAATATATAGGTTTAGGTACTATCCGCTCTTATGCCTCCATTACTTCTTCTAGTCAGGAGTAAGCAGTCCTGTTACTATATTCTATATGTCAGTACGCGATATTATCTTCAACAAGCAACGGACGGAACAAAACAATAAGGATCTAGTCAAAAGCAATGCAGTGTTCTTATTTTCTTCCATAGAAATAGGTTAATATTCGCGCAGCAAACAGTGTTATTACTTATTTACATAGTAGGTACACCGCACTCTATTCTTTCCCGCGGACTCTCTCCTTAACCGACGACATTGATTGGATGGACCACATAAAGCATAAAGCAACTTGGACCACACTTCGCTAAAAAAGGAAGGTTGATATTCCATTCTTATAGCAAGGGTTAAACGTTAGCTTTGTTTGGAATAAGTTCTAATAAGTGAGTCAAGTAGCAAGGGTTAACGTTAGCTTTGTTTGGAATAAGTTCTAATAAGCGAGTCAAGAAGCCATGCAGTTTCTAGTAAGGGGAAGTGACTTGATTACGGATGTTGGTTGTACACCTAATTCCAATTCCGAGTTTTGCATAAGTACGTGTTAAGAGCAAGTAAACAAGACTCAAACTAAACTGAACTGGAACACTCAACTCAAGATAGCTTCACTATGCTTGGTTACCCAGATCCATATAATGTAAGTGAAATCAGAACTTATCTCTGTGACTCCACTTCAACAGAATGACCTCAAACTAAGGAAACTTCTACTTAAACGCTCGACACTGATGGAATTGTATAGAAAGGTTGTAACCGGACACTCCTTTTCGCCCGGCCTTATAGTCATTCGCGACGAGCACGTAGAAAGTAGGCAAGCAACGTAGAATCCTTTTATCGCCTTTTTTTCCATCTCCTTTGCCCTACAAGTAATCTCAGACTGCTCTTGTGACTCAACACACAAGCTAACTCCTAAGCACCCCGAAAACCACTCTATACCTATTTTTTGTACCCCCATTCTATCACTGGTATAGTTAACTTGCGCTTAACCTATCAATCTAGACTCGCTCCTCAAACTAAAAAATAACTACTTTCCTTTCGAACTGCAACACCTCTAAGTTCTTCTTATTACCCTGTTGTTCTATATACTCCACTTGAACCTGAACGAACAGAATGGAATCTAGCGTTACTACTCTAGAAGATGGGTAAGGAAACTCTACCACCTAGCATCTATGAATCTCTACCCCGGGTAAAAACAGTCAAAGATCTTAGCTTAGCGCAAAAGCTGAAATCAATTGCAATTTCACAGATGTTCCATATTTAGTAAGGAATGTAACAGAAACTCCGTCAGCGCATCTAACCCCTAAGGCTGATGAAGACAAAGACAGGAACTCAACGTAAGCGTAAATACTAGGGTGGAGCTCAAATGACTCTGTTAGTGCAGATCAATTTTACTGACCCGCTAGCGCGAAAGGCGCTTAAACTTTATTCATGGCGTCAGGAGTTAATACCTTTGTCAACAAGTTCAGTTGAGTTCGGAACGGAAAGTGCTTTTCAAGATTCCAGTATTGTTCCAGAAGCCGTTGGTTTCAATTCTCTTCTTTTTGATTCTTGGACTTATTGGAATGGAATTGAATGCGCACATGATATACTAGGCCCCACTCTAACCTCAATTATACCAAGGTAACCCCACACTCGTAGCTTATTTGCTTTAATACAATAATCCATCTTTCTGGCTGGGCATGAGAACGGATTTCTGATCGCTCAATAAATTCCCGGACTCAATTGCAAGAAAGGTTGTTGCTTTTGTCATTTAGTGCATAAGAGAATATCGGCAAAGAAAATCATATAGAGCGTGTGACACTCATATAATATAATAAGAGTAAACAAATAGAAATAGCTTCCCTTCTTCCCTTTTGATAGAGTAAACAAATGGCTTCCTGCTTCCAGACTCACTAACGCTTGTTTCGTTAGCTGCAAGTGGTGGTTCTGTTCTAGTTTCATCATCATATAATAAAGAAGCAGGGCGGTCATAGAGATCAGTTCTTGGACTCTCCTGATCTTCAGCTTGATAAAGATCGAAGTGCGCCCGGCCCGGTATCAAGCTCTTGTCCCGCAAGATAGATTCCCGTTTGACCTGACCTCGGTCCAAGATAGATATATTTACGTCTTTGTTGCTGAAGCCCAAGAAAGATGAGAGAATTCTGGACTGCCCTATTGCTAAAGAAGAGTGGAAAGTAGAAGTTTGAAATGAAAGTTACTTCTTTGGCCCGGAGTTGCTTGTTTGTTCCCTTTACTATTATTGTTCCCTTAACTTAACTATAAGAAAGGAGGCATATGCGAGACACCTACTCATATGGGACACACCACAACACCACCTGATTAAAGGAAGGAGGCAGAGTTTCAAAAGTATTCTATTGGCAGCCTAACCCTTATACCACTTAAAGGACGGAGACAGCCTTCCCTATTGTAAAAGACAGAGACCAGAGGCACCATAATCTAATCTAAGTTGATACTTCGAACGAACAAGTCACAGCTTTTGCAACTCCCTATCTATTCGCTAGATTCCATTCTTCTGTTCGTTCAGTTAAATGAGTAAGAAAACAACGCTATAACTCGTACTAACGCGTCACGGGAACTCGCACGCTAACAATACTTTTTAATTCCACTGCTTCCATAGCTTACTCACCTGATCCTTATTCTATTCCCGCTTCAACACAAGTAGTTTCCTCTTTCCCTTCCTTACTCTCCTTACTTAGATCCAATAACCGATCTCATCTACATACTCTACTTGACTTCGAGCAGTAGTATAATATGATCTAATCTACTAATATAATGGAATATGTAGTCATCTACTAAACTCCCTTGTATCATTCTTATTGAATAGCATTGGGTGCCGACATTCGGGTAGGTTGCTTGGTAGTAGGTTATATAGGTAACCGGTACTAACAATCATTCTATTCTTCCCCGAGTCATAAGTTAGGTTACAAACATCCACTAAAGTAAGGAAAGGAGCTCTCTGGATGATCTTCTTTATACAATGAAACAAGAACTGAGCTGAGATTCAACTCGCACCGAACCCGGATACCGACATTGGTGATGAAAGGGCATCATCATCTAGTACCGGCTCCGCTCCACCTATAACAACTGGCTCTGCTCTATCTGTTGACTCTAATGCTATATCCGTGGACTCTGATCCAGCATTCTTCTATTTAAAACAGCTCTACCAGCTTCTTTTTTAACGGTTGATTGATTCTCTCATATACTTAACTGGCCCTGAAAGAGAAAGACTCTAATTCGGTAGTACACCTCGATTCAAAGCAATGAACAGAATCATTGAATCTAGATAAGAAAGAGCAACGTATAGAAAGAACAAGTAAGAGTCAACTCCACAAGTCAAGAGTATACTCGGAAAGTATAGAATGGAATTTCATGCACCTAGGAGCAGCGCCAAGAATAGGGTGTTATATAGCATCTCAGAACGGTTCTCAAACCTCATATCCTGCTCCCCCATCTGATCCTTTTATCTTGCTGATTCTTCAAAGCCTGTAAGATATTCTGTACTTCACCTTGCTTTCACACCAGATGGAGAGCGCCGAGGAAAACTGTCAAATAATTGATTTATAACTCGATGACGCCCCCACTTAATCTTTTTGTACCGAGTACACTCGCATTCACCATATAGAGGGTCGAGATACTGACACTGATCCTATCCTGTTCCTTATTATACTGCTCCTACCCCAATCAATGGAACCAGCAACAGAACCCGAAAACAGCACTTGTAATAACAAGTTTAGCTCCAGTTCGAAAGGCGGATGCAATAAGACACATAACCCGGTAAAAAACACACAGAACACGCAACGTCGAACGACTCTCCCTCCTTCGCTTTCAAGGCTAAATCAACTTACTGGTGAACTCCTTGCTTGCTTAATTAATGTAAGGTAAGGTAAGGCGCGGGTAAATAATAATAATAAATGTCAGTAAGGCGGGTAAATAAGATCACGTATTAGGAACAACAAGATGATAGGCGTCAATTCATTCGTTTGACTTTAGGATGGTTTACATGAGTCATTTTGCTATAAGAGTAATTGCACAGAGATTCAACTTATCAAAATAGGCCTTCTTACACTGATTGTCCCACTGTAGCTTCTTCCCTTGTTTGTTCTATGCTTCTTCCTGTAAAGATAGGGACTGATTGCCTTTACCTTAGTTGTCATAGAGCAGGAACAGAGGCTAAAGTGAGCTGTGCGGGTGCAGGCGCTAACATAGTTTCAATTCAATGCAGCGATGCGAGTTTCCAGTTTCCAGGTCAATTCCTATATTCTATTCCAAAAGGGAGAGATATTCTTTTGTTTGACTTTCCTCGGTACAAGATGGATCAGTATCTGAAGGCTTTGCGAGTTATGTCTAGGTTCGGTGCTTGTTCAAGTGTTGTCGACGAGAATGAAGCCTTAATTGCCTTATTTGGATTATTGCCTTCTAAAGCCCCTTGTAGTGGAACTCATTCTTGTAGTTGAACTAACTAAAACACATACTTCTAAGGGCGGGGCAGGAAATGTGACTTATTGCCCTTTTTCTTATTATGTCATAACCGAGTTGTGGTCCAAAGAATGGAGCAGGATTCTAAGCTATAGAAAGTATTGTTCCAGAATCACCAGTAGATGAAAAAGTAGGGATCGGTATCAGAAGCCGAATGTACCCAGAGATGAATAAGGATTGGGATCAGAAGAGGGAGCCGCATCAAAGAAATATGAAGTATTGATCTGCATCAGCAAGATAAAGTATTGATCTGCATCAGCAAGCAAGCGGGGTATGTTTGAGTTTCATATGAAAGTACTAGAAGCAGTAGAGCAAGCCCTATTTCTTACTAGTCAAAAGTACGAGTAGTCTTTGTTTTCTTCTTTTTTTAGTAGCGGTAGCTTGGCCCGAGTTGAGTTCACTGAGTTGTTGTCTTCTTTCCACTACTAAGTTTGATTGTCCGGGAGTGTTTTTCTTCTTTGACTTATGAGTTGTTGTTTACTTAGTTGTGTACTTATTAGTTGTGTTTACTTATTAGTTGTTGTCTTACTTCAGTTAGGGATGTTATTTGACTGAACACTGGAGCAATTGATCTCTCTTTCAGTGACAAAGCACTTGCTTTTTTTGCCCTAGGTTCTATAAGAAACCACTCTAAAACTCTAATCAAACCAATGGAAAATCGAGTATGAGAAAACATATTATAATACACTATAAAGGCATACTCAGCATAGGAATGCCAGGTACCAAGTGTAGGTTGGTGCCTATCAAAGTAAGGCTTGGGCTACACAGTTCAATTCCAATAGTACTCCTTTATTTACGAGTTGTTAATTCCATATCGAAGTAAGGAGGCTAAGAGCGAACCTAAGAAAGAGAGATAGGAAGAACAGGCCAACTGACAGCAGGCTGAAGAACGAAAGAGTTACAAGCAAGAGTGATAAGCAAGAGAGGCAGCTTTGCTGTTAGGGGTCAAAGCAAAGACCGGAAGAGCTAAGGCGACGAGTAAGGCTTGTGAGCACCAAGCCCAGTCTGCTAAGAGTGTGCAGAGTTCTATTCTTATTAGCATTTTAGCATAGGTTTTCTTAGGAGTAAGCTACAGAGTGAAAGAAAGGTATGGAAGCCTTAAAGCAAGGGGGCAGCTTTCGATAAAGGAGTGTCGGGCTCGGGGCTATTGTTTGATCTCGTGGGGTAGTGTTCGGTTCTTTCTTTTTGTAGTTCAACTCGGATATTAGCATTAGTTAACTTAGCATGGTACCCGCCCTTTCGAATTGGATAACTTAGAAAAGTACCCTGACTTACTTGTTTGATTCCGAAACTATTGGTTCATCCTTTAACTAATAACTTCCACTCAGCTAGGGGATCTTTAACTCAGTCTCTCTTTCTTGCTTACTTACCCATTCATTCAGTCTTAAAACAACCTACTATGAAAACGAAACTGCAATTATTAGTATTAGATGTCAGGGCCAGGGGGCGGGTTACAAGACAGGAGCGGTAGGGTCAAACTCTCAATACAGAGCGAAAGCAGAGAGGTTAAGGCAAAGAGACATTAGTTGAAGAATCAAAGACGGGAAGGGCAGTCCTATTATTAGTGGTTGCTTGGTCAGGAGTTGCCCGCGAAGATTCAATTAGGTAGCCTCAGACCAACAAGACTAAGTAGAGAGACGTTTGGTGCGAGTACGGTGGAAAGTGGTATTGTGGCGGTACAGATGCAGGCGCTTTCGAGTTAAGGGAAAGAATCTAGTACAAGCATTGAAGCACGTTAGAGAAGTTCGGCGGCACAAGACTCAATGGCTAAAGCGTAAGGGGGAGTCGTGGAACCACAGGTCTTACGCCGATGATAAATCTAGATTGACAGCTTTAACCGATAAAACATTCGAAAGAAGATAACGTTCAAGCCAACAACTCATAATCAGTCCATGTACTTCCAATAGAATGACCCTTTGAATGAGTGAACTTTACCAGAGCCGCAAAGCCAGAGAACTCAAACAGGAAGGTAGGAAAAGAAGACGAAGTCTTAATCCCCTTCTGATAAATCTTGTCTCCCGTTGTATTGCTATACATCTTTCTTTAGTGAGGTCATCGAAGATGATTAAGGAAACCTTATTGCAAAGCCCCTTACGAGAGTCTTCCGAATACTCTCTGCCAACATAGGCGAGGAAAAACCTTTTCTATTATTCCATTTTGATCCATTCGATTCCACTATTTAACTAAGAAAGAAGAGATGTGACCTCGACTTGACGCGCCTCCCCTAGCCTAGCCCCAACAATGTGTACTCCCTAAGAGTAAGAGCAGCCTTTAGGCATAGTTCCCATTCATCTATATAATCAATGATGAAAGGATTCCGAAAGGTACTTTTTTGTTCGTAGTTTGGGGAGCCCAGCTTCCCTTATGTCGGTCGGTATGGTCCGTTAGCTGGTATAAGTTATAACCAAGTCTACCAAGCTACTACTAACGTTGAGATAAAGATAAGAAGCCGGATCTTGAGTTTGATCTGAGGCAGCAAGCGGGTATCTCGGTCGAAAGCACTTTCATAATTGTCTTTAGCTCTGTTTAATAGATGTTGGTAATCTCCCATGCGCTCTCAACTCTAATTGAACTTGCCCAAACTGACCTTGAAGACCTGCTTGTTACTGACTTGCTTTACGATTCCACTCGCCAAGTAACGTATAGACAAGTAGGCAAGTTACTACACGGTGATTCCCCCTTTTTCCCTATAATGGGAGTTTCCCCGCTGGCTGAAAAAGGCTACATTTACCCCTAACCTTTATGATGAGTAATGGTCTAAGCATAAATGAAGTCATTGTTGGGCCTGGAAGTGATTGAGTTTGAAGAGCAGGATCAGATCAGTTAGCTGCACGCATAAGGTCAATTAAGCCAGTTACAGTTCCTATTCTAGTTTCATCATATATCTCATATAAAGAAGCTGGGCGAGTTTAGGTGAGGAAGAATCCCAATCATAAGTTCAAGAATCAACTGTGTGATCAAGAATCAACTGTGTTAGGAATGTATCCAAGCCAAGAGAACCAGCATCAGCTGGATGAGTGAAAAAGTCAATAACTTAATTGCCTGTTCGACGTAGAGCATCTATAGGAGATGACACTGATTCACTTACTTAAATAGAAACACCGCCTGCTCACTAGTACCGCTAAGATCTCAAAAGGGAGGAAGGAAATTAACTTCTTTTATTGACTTTGCCACTTCGCCTGTACCTGGACCTGGATCTGGCATGACTTAACGCATCAGAAGGAATATATTCTTTCCACATAACTTAACTTTAGAACAGAAACAACACTCGCTCGTCCTACTGTTTCTGCTGATTATCTATCTTTTCTTTATTCTTATCTTGTCAACTTAGGCTAATCAATTGAGCCTTCCTTCCTTCGCCTTCCTTCCGTGAGTATCTAGTGTTTTTCGCCTATCCCTATTATGGAGCGGTAAGAGAGATATTCCATTCCAGTTGTTGGCGAGATGGATTCCATTAAAGGAAGAAACAAAGGCAGGGCGAAAGCATGGAGAGTATGCTGTTAGAACGGAGAACCCATGCGCTAAGGTAACACCTGTTGCAAATAAAACTACGGAGCCTTCTTTCTCGGTGAAGACAAGACCATAAACAAAACTGCCCTAATATAGAATAGGAGGTAACCAGACCTATTTCTCTCTTATTGATTGATACTATGCCTCAGGCCTTTAAATGCATTATAAGCTCCCTGCCCTCCCTTTGAAGTAAAGAAAAAAAAGAACTGCCCCAACTACCTCTTAAGTTTATACCTTATCTAACTAACCGTGCCTCTGTCTCTGTCCCTTAAGTGCCTCTGTCCCTGTCCCATAATATAGCCTTCACTTTATATGTGGCATAGGATCTATCTGCTACTGTTTTAGAGTTATGAGTAAGTCCTGCAACCGTTAGCACAACATCTGATCTGGTTGACTTCCCACTTGCAGAACCGCTGGACTTGTGGCTTCTTCCCCCTTGCCTAACCCCAGTACGAGTAGTTAAGTGAGAATGAAACAAGAAACAGAATGAGGAGATAGGTTTGGTATGAGATAGAAGCAGGAGCTCGATCATATACCACATAAAGTAATGGAATTGACTACCGATGCCCTACTTATAGCCAATACAAAGAAGAAGGTCTTACTTGATAGCTTAGCATAAAATCGTCAAGTAGAAAACAACAGCATTGAACCATTCTTTGCGTAACCTGGCAAGCAACGTAGTTAGTGGACAAAGCTTTTCTACAAGGGCCAAGCCGGCAATAAGCCCTAATTAATAGCGTCAGTGAGCTTAACCGTAGTGACAAACCCTCTGTTAGCGAGAGTGAGTTGTGGGGTGCTTTAGTGAGTTTAGATAAACAAGCAAGCAGGGGAGAATATCTAAGTTGAAAAGAACTAACTGAAACAGGGAAAAGCCTTCTTACAAACGATGAAACAAGAGCAGAGCAGAATCGCTCACTCCTGACTCTCCTCTTGGAATTGAATCTATCATCGAAGCATATAGACCCACTCTGCGGTAACAATACTTCTGACTCTACACCGACACTAACGCACTCATGCTAATGCATCTCGAATGGAACTCACTTATTGAATTGAAAGCACAACTCATGTAAAAGAGTCAAAAAACACCTAAGACTGTGGGCTCAACGCACAAGCTAACTGCTAACGGCCAAGTCACTACTTAGCAGGCAAGTAACTACCAAATTCTATCTTATCTTGACTTTATATAGGAGACTATCTGAGCTTTAGGATACTATCTGAACTTGGCTACTTGTCTGACTTTTAACTGGATATTTAACTCGAGTGGAACCTCTCTTACCTGCCTATATATATCTAATAGGAATGCACCTACACTTAAAAAGTCCCTTCCGCGCACCGAGTCTTGTTCTGAACCCCAACTACTGAATTTCTATATCTCGCCTCGAGGTTAACTCGCTAACTTGAAGAACCTAACTGAACGTAACTTCCCGCATCTGATCTGTATCCTTATTCTGATGCAGCATCCGGTTATCTACCTCTTGCTTTTTCCCTAAAGCTTTCAAACGAAAAGGTTATTTCAAATTGGTTGATACCTGACTTTAGCCTTAAGCACTTACTCCGGTGGGCTTCGATTCGAGAGTAGAGTCAACCAGGAAAACAGTCATTTCATCTATAGTAGAAGCATAACATGGAATTGATCTTGCAGCTGACCTCTTTGCTCCTTACTCCCTAATATAATTAAGTAAATAAACAAATTCCTTGGCTTTTGAATTAACGTCGCCAATAACCTATCTTGTATATTTTGACATAGTCTCTCTCTCTCTCGTTGCAAACACGGATTCCACTCCGAACACTAAGCGCTTCCTTGCCTGTTAGATATGATTCTTTTGACCCTGCAACAATACCACCAGCTCCTGCGGGACAATAAGTTACATTTCCTGCCCTTAAGAAGAGAGTCTCAAAGAGTTAAGAGTTTAGTCTAGGAGTAAGCGTTCTCCTATAATAAGAGAAGATCAAATTGATTTAGTAGTTGCGGCGTTAACTTGGCTAGTTTCTTGTTTAGTAGTTGCTTGGTCGGCTCTCGAAAACAGGAACGACGTATTCTTAGGTCGACTCTCCTTCTGATGCTTCATCTACGGATCTCGTATACTTAACTGGCACTGAAAGATACTCTGTTTAGTTTCCAACAAGAGGTCGACCACTACAAGGCAAGGATCAAGGGGAATATCAATTTGGCCACGGCATCAGACATCATGAGAACATGTTATTACTGTCACAATATTCATATGTAGGCTTAGTTTACTGTTGAGTGAATTAGCAAGGCAGGTACAGCAGTACGAAGATTGGATTTGAAAACTATAGAGGGGATACTATATACTATGAGTTCTTCTATCTTCCGGCCGTGAAAAGTCTATTTATGCCTAAGATATATGGGAAGACAGTGTTGGCTATGAATAATGATATTCGTGATGTTTATGGTTCATTGCTAAGTTTGAAGGATCAGTTTCATCTCGCTTCTTTCTCTTTGTAATGAATTTGGGGCTGAAAAATCTCCTGTAATTTGATCTTTTCTGAATTGAGGTTATGTGTTCATCGTTGAATGAACCTGTGCAGTAGCTGTATAAGTATAGTACTTTAGTACAGTCCAGGATTATATGCGTAGTGTTAGTGAACAAATGTACCGTGGCTGATGCGTCAGCACAGTTTGGTCCACGGGTCGATGTCGGGAGCCTTCTGACAACCGGGCCGGGCGCAGTGGTCGATCGGGGCCTCTCAGCGACGTGCGGGTCAACGCTCCACCGTTCGGATCTAGGCTGGGTCAGCTCGTCGTGGGGGTGTCCGTCGGTGACTTCTCGAATTCGGATGCTCGTGGATCCGGGGTGGCTTCCTTCCTGCAGGAATGACCTCCGTTGGTTGATGCCCAACGGTGGTCCCTCCAACGAACAAGTCGGTCAAGGGTCTCAAAGAGTCTCCCCCTCCTTTTCGGTGTGGGGGGGGGTTTTATAGAATGGCTTACCGTGCCGAATGTACCTGTTTTTGGGGGGGGCGAGATCGTACTCCTGGCAACGTCTGACAGTTGAGTTATTGTGGCGTGTAGGGCTGGGCCTGGGCGGAACGTTAATG
>LVTN01000727.1:53211-75350 GCA_001649415.1 Musa itinerans
CGATGGCGAAGCGTGTCACGAACTGGGAGAGCGTCTCGTCCTCGCGCTGTGATAGTGCGAGCAGGGTGGCCATAGAGGGCTTGGGTCGCATACTGGTGATAAAGTTATGCTCAAACTCCTTAGCCAGCTGATCGAAGGACGAGAATGAGGACGGACGTAATTGGCAGAACCATGCGCGCGCTGGCCCCCTGAAGGTGGTCGGAAATGCTCGACACATCAACGCGTCGGAGGTGCCATAGAGGGCCATTTGAGCTTGGAAGGCGGCGACATGTTCCGCAGGGTCGGAGCTACCGTCATACGCCTCCAATGCGGGCAACCTAAAATTTAGGGGTACGGGTTTTTCCTGTACCTCCTGAACAAATGGGGATCTCGCCGGGCCACCTTCGTTTGGCTTGCCGCGCGATTTCTGAAATTTGCGCTGTAACTCGTCCAGGCGTTGGCTAACCTGGGATAGCTGGATTCTGAGCGAGTCGTTCGCCGAGTTCGACGACGGGGGGTCAGGCTCGGCGTGGAGCGGTGGTACCCGGCAGGGCGTGGGTGTGCCCTGCTCGGGCGGGCTTCTCGGATTCGTTGCGTGGTCTTGGGCTTCTCCAGTCCCGGCTTGCTCCCCGCTCGATCTTTGTGCTCTCGGGTCAATCGCGGGACTGGCCAGCTGCACTACATGGGGTATAAGTGGGACAAGTATCTTCATCATTCCTGCCATTGCTTGCACCTGCTTGGTCAAGCCGAGGAACGCCTCGGGCGACACGTCCGAGGGCCTAGCAGCGGGTTCGGGGGGTGATAGCCCCGGGTCATTGAATAGACGCCAGTAGCGGTCCGGTGTCGAGGTTGAGATCCCTCCGTTTCCGGGGGGTAGCTGATCCCCGAGCTGAGTCGGGGGGCAACCAGCTAGCGACTCTCCCTCCGGGAGAGCTCCTGCGGCGTGCTCCTGCGACATGGCCCTCCTTCTAGCGCCAAAATGTTAGTGAACAAATGTACCGTGGCCGATGCGTCAGCACGGTTTGGTCCACGGGTCGATGTCGGGAGCCTTCTGACAACCGGGCCGGGCGCAGTGGTCGATCGGGGCCTCTCAGCGACGTGCGGGTCAGCGCTCCACCGTTCGGATCTAGGCTGGGTCAGCTCGTCGTGGAGGTGTCCGTCGGTGACTTCTCGAATTTGGACGTTCGTGGATCCGGGGTGGCTTCCTTCCTGCAGGAATGACCTCCGTTGGTTGATGCTCAACGGTGGTCCCTCCGACGAACAAGTCGGTCAAGGGTCTCAAAGAGTCTCCCCCTCCTTTTCGGTGTGGGGGGGTTTTATAGAATGACTTACCGTGCCGAATGTACCTGTTTTTGGGGGGGGCGAGATCGTACTCTTGGTAACGTCTGACAGTTGAGTTATTGTGGCGTGTAGGGCTGGGCCTGGGCGGAACGTTAATGCGCCTCGGGCGACGTTCTGGTCTGTTTGACCAGGCTCTCACACTGGGAGTTGTCTTTCTCTCCTCTGCCTCTAGCAACAATACCGCAGGCAACTGGTAACTCAACTTCCCTTGAAGACTCACTCCGGTCTGGGCTTCTTTCCTAGCACTGCATACCTTATAAACGGGGCTATCCTAACTCAACTCTGAACTTCTCGCTTCCCTTGATGGCGCACACTGGACTTGAAGTTAAAGAAATAAGAATTGAAAAGACAATCAGGCAAAGAAACTCTACTTTATGATTATGAACCGACCTAAACTCGAACTGAAAGAGACTCGTCAACAACACCAGGATATATAACACAGCTTCCCCTCTCGATGTTGCTGATTCTCTTTCTTACCTTGCCCACCTCTTTTCCTTGGTGAAAGATTATACCTTGGGCCCACATTTATGCTTGTCTCCTTGTCTAGTAGTGACTTGGCCGGGTACATCTTGATTTACTAAATAAAGGCTCAGCTCAGGTCTCTGTCTCTCTTTCTTTCAGTTCTAAAAAAAGCTATACTATCAAACCTATACTGTAAGTAGTAAGGCTCAGTTACTAGTGAAGTCAAGTCAGTCTTGATAGCAGCGGTTCAATTCTAATGAAAAGAGATATAAGGCCGACACCCAAGATATTTAGAAGAAAGATAAGGTAGGGCATCCTAGTAGTTAGAGCATTAAATCAAGGATAGGTAGATTAAGAAAAGTGAACTACTGAGTTAAGCGAGGGGATACAGGCTTCAACATAAGAGTGGGGACGCGAGTCGTCCAGGTGAAAGCATAGGATCAGTGCATCGAGTTCAATTCGGATTTCTTGTAATTTAAGAGTAGGAGAGGAGCATAAGAATAATCTAGTTCTGAGAGGTAAGCTAACTGTCATGAGTTTCAGTTTCAAAGCACAGAGACCGAGTAAAAGATGTTGGTTTCATTCCGCATATAGAGTTCCATTCTTAGATTCCCTACAATGATTTCCTAGTTTAGAGTTGTTGCCCGCAACTTAGGTAAATTCCAGGATATGCCCACTCATTCCTATGCTATTGAGTTCCATTCCATAATAATGGTAATAGTTGTTATTGGAAGTAACAGACCGATAGCCAGGAAAGCACGCTCTAGTTCTTAGTTAAGCATTCGAAATAGTAGCTACAGCCTTGTTAGCGCAGGTGTATTTCTAATACGGAGTATTTTATAGCCGGGGGCCCCTCTCAGAATTAGAGAAAGTAAGGCTCGGTTGGACTACCACTACAGAGTTTAGTTCAGATCTATCGCTCCTATACTTGTGCTATTCATTCTTTTATTACCAAGTGAAATCCTTGAGGCTACGCCATATTAGTATCCTCGGACAGATATCCTTAGCCCGGCCTGGCACAGTATCTATCCACTTACTTTGCTGTAGCCTATCACAACCCTAGGTCTCTCAAACAGGAAATCAAGACTTAAAAGGTTAAATCCAAGTTTCAAAGGAGTAAGTAGAAGGCGGGAAAGGCAGACAGACCAAGTAGATGGGAAAGAAGCAAGGGGCATCCTTGTTAGCAGTGTTTTCGTTCTTGTAAGCAAAGCAGTAGCTCCGGTCTGAGAAGCACTAGCTCCTTCTTTGACCTATGAGTTGTTCTCTTGTTGTTCTTATTACTTATATATTCTTTTTATTATAACTTATGCTTTTACTTGTATTATTTCACTACTTTTTGTAGATCCTCGCTTATAGAGTACACCCTTTCCGCCTTATAGTCTCACTTTCCTTTCTATGAGTCCTACTTGTCCTAGGTTGGGTCTGCCTCCTCGGGGGCTTAAACAAAGAATCAAGACCATAGCTGCGGTATAGCTTATAGTAGTGGATCCGGGGTTGAATAATGTTAGTAAGACAAGGCAGGCTAACAGCAAAGAGGGGAAGCTCATAGGCATTGTCGTAAGTCAAGTTTCATTGTCATAGGCCTAGGCTCTATTTGTCGTATTAGAAGCACTAGCTCTAGTATATTATGGGGTGTGTTCGATCTACGTTTCATTGCCTATATATCTAGCTCAAGTCCTGATCCTATGGTCTAATTGTACTTCGTTTTGGTTTAGAGTTGTACTTACTGGTGTATAAGTCCGACAGTGGAAATAAGGAATGAAAGTCAAGGCAGTCAGAATAAGAGACAAGAGGTTTTAGGCTGATCTAAAGCGGTAGGATACTCAAGCCTATAAGCGAGGACAGTAGGGCTAAGAAGAGAACGATAGACTTTCAGTCAAGATAGTTAGTTTAAGATGGGCACTGGCAAGGTTTGGGATCAACCCAGGTAGCAGTGGTTCTAGGTTCGCTCCCAGGGAGGGTAGACTCACTAACAGGTTATTAAGAATAGGAGTTAGGCAAAACAGACTTGTTAGCTGCAGTTGAGTTCCCATAGTAACTAGTGGAGTTCCTTATTGCCCTATTTCATCCTTGAGAGGGGGGAGTTATATTCGACTAGGGTGGTATTTTCTTCTTGCTAGTAGCGGCATCAGTCTTGTCAGTACCATACCAGCTCAATCCCAAGTTCTATTCTATATTATTATTATCCATTCTATATTATTATTAATAGTATGCTTAGCTTAAAAGTATGCTTAGTCCGATATCCTTACTTGTCAGTTGCTTGGTGGCTAGAGGACACTAGCATAGGACCCGGATGTCTAGTTTTGTTCTGATAGTAATTCTAGTGTAATGCTCTGGGGCACGTTAAGAACTCACTGACGCGTATGTCTAGTCGTCACTTGGTGGAATGAAGGTATGTATATGGATTTTAGGAATTAGATAAAGTAGGAGACAAGACAGGCTTATAGACATTAATTTCAGAATCAAAGAAAGGAATTGCAGTTTCACAGAGTAGGTTGGTCCCCCGTTTGTAGTTAAAGTATTGGTGGCACCACCAGCTTGATTCGCTCCCATACCCAAGCAGTTAGGTCTTATTGACTAGTATGCAAGTCTCACTTTTACCGGTTTCTTTCTTTATTAATTAAGATAGAGTCTTGAAGTCAGTTAGCTTAGCTTGTTTCCCAGCGGTTCCCATTCTAATTAGCAGCAGTAATAGCCTTGTTAGTAACAGCTCAACTCCCCTTTTCTTATTTGAGTCCTGTTTGCCACCGGGTTAGTTCTTTCCAGCGGGTACCGATTCTAATAGTGAGGTAGTGAAGCCTAGGTTCCGAGTTACTTCCTAAAATCTATGTTTGATTCTTTCCAGCAATAGCTTTTTCCTTGGATGCCCTAAGCCTCATTAGTAGTGTTATGAAAACACATAAGTAACATAGAAGAGTAAATATAAGTAAATAGAATACCAAAAGTAGTACTAAAAGCACCAATAGTCAAAAGAAAACTCGATGTACGGAATGAAAGCAAGAGGACAAAGGTTGAGATAAAGTCAAGCAAGAGTTGTTTCGGGGGCAGTGAAGCAGCCCTGGTTAGTGGGATAAGGATTGTTAGCGCTAGCTGGATCCTAATAGCGAGGGGAGGCTCATAATGTTATATGTCCATTTAAAGAAGGATTACCGGTTAAAGAATCCGAATCAGTAGCTAAAGACTAGAAGGCCGGAGTTACCAGCTAAGAGTACGGATAGGCAAGGCAGGCCCTACTAGCAAATAAGCAAGGATACAAGAAAAGAGTGTCAGTTTTCAAGTAGGGAAGGGCGGGCTAATAGGCAAGAGACATAGGCTAAGACAGCGAAATAAGGGTTTCGTTTTAGAGTTAGTATCGGTAGGCCAAGACAATAGGCAAGAGCTTTCATACATGTAGGGACAGGATCTAACTAACAAGTAGAGCTTCTAAACTTAATAGCAAGGGGATATGAATAGAAGGTACCTATACTACTAAGACGGAGGGAATGCATACAAAAAAACAGAATCCAAATCACCATTAACATACCATTGAAACGAGTTCTATACCCACCGGCCTTAAAGCTGACTTTGCATGTTTTTCTTCTGAAAGTACTAACAGTAGGAATCGAGCACTGCCTAGCAACACTATAACAATAAACGGGAATCTAACTGAACTAATAAGACCTTAGCTTGGAACTCATACTTGAAACACTGGATTCGGATCTCTGCTCAACTGACTAGCTGTCCTTGCTCGCTTCCACTCTAACTAAACTGACTTCTATTCCCCTACTTATGAATTAAAGCTGATACTTGTCCTTACAAGGCTTGTTCCACTGCTAAGGAGACTTTGACAGCTGGGGCACTAAGCTGCCTATCGTCGGTTTCAACTGTATTTCACCTTTGAGCCTCTCCCTTCTGCCCTCAGATCATATACTTGTTAGCTCAGATCTTATACTCGAACCTCGGAATTCAATCAGTGCCGACAGGACTTGAGCTAGAAACCTGTAATTCCACTATGACTTATGGGAATCAACAACAGAAGCCCAAGTCTAACTCCTTACTTGCAAACTAACAACCAGGCCTATAAATAATGCTTTTAGGACTTGACTACTGAACTAAAGGATGCAACCACTGCTAACAGGATTCAAACAAACAACTGGGGCTTCCCCTAAGGCCCTCGAACCGCATCGAAGGATACCTAACCTCTATTTGCTTCTAGCACTACGGATTTAGATCTTTTCACTCCATTCTAAGTCTCCTACTTCTTTCTCTTAGCCTGTACATCCTGTCTTGTATTCTTTAGTTGGTGTCATGGGCCTGTACTTGTTCCCGACATGTCCGGCTAGAAACAACTAATGCTCCCCCCCCCCCCCCCCCGCCCCCGCCCCCCCCCTCTCCTCCCCTCTCCTCGTCCTCAACCAACAGTTCATTCCCCCCTCTTCCTCCTCCTCCTCCTCCGCAGCCGCCGCCGCCGCCGCCGCAGACGCAATCCTCCACCGGCGGGGCGCCCTCGGCCCCGCCCCCGCGGGGCGGGTCTCGAAGCGGAAGTCGCGCGCATCGAAGCGGTCTACCACCACGTACATCGACGCCGACCCCGCCAACTTCCGGGAGTTGGTGCAGCGGGTGACGGGGGCCCGGAAAAAGCTGTAAAGGTAGGCTGAGTTACCGGAATGGAGGAACTAAACTATCAATACCAAGTTTGTAAGCTAGGGCAGACTAATCTACAGGGTAGTTAGCATCAAAGACAGTAGATATGGATTGAAAGTAAGGCACGTCAGGTTTTATATAATAGGTAAGGTTCGATATCCGTAGTTAAAGAAAGCAAGTAAAGGCGGATAAGTTGACACAAGAAGGGAGGATCATATCATGGCCAGCAGCGAGAGAATTAAGTACATGAATGGAATAATGGAACTCAGCGGCATAGGAATAAGAAGAACCTACCCTCCAACAAAAGAATAGAAATCATTGGAATCAGAGCTAAGCCCAGTAGCCCAGGAATTGCACTCGATGTACTGACTACTACCCCAATAGATGGATGGAACTAACAACTAGGAGCTCTGCCCTTGCCTACTACTTACTATTCAATTGATACCGATCAGACTTTAATGAAGAACTGGCAATCCAATCCATTAAGCAGTAATTCCAATACAAATACAATAGATAGATAAGTAACTTACTATTATTATATATAAGAGAATATAATAAGGTATTTGCTCGAGTCAGAATCACAGGTATAGTTCGCTTTGGCATCACACCATCGGAGCGAAGCACTAAGGTAAGAAGAAAGATTGGACTAAACACACCCAACCCATAGCTCTACAAAAAATAGAATAACTGGAGACCTTTTTTACTCTAATTACTATAAGCTAACTACTATAAAGCTCTAATAAACCACTAATCAATCTTATATACATTAACAGAATACTTCATTTCAGAGTTCAAAACAGTAGTGGCGGGGAACAACTACGAGTCTAAGACAAGGGAAAGTCAGAATGAGATCTCCAGCATTTTGAAAGTAAGCTTTTAGTTCGGTAATATCTCTCAGTTTGAGAGCGAGTAGTGGCAGGCTGATAGAAGGTATAAGTCAGAGTTTAGTGAAAGCCCCGCTCCGAGCAAGTAAGGTGTTGAGTAGTAAAGGTTCGGTTTTGGACTACTGGGTTTATATTGAGTTCTTTGCCCTTTGTTACTGGTTGAGAGCGCTGGACTGTGGATCGTCCATAGTCGTTGCTTGGCACTTATGATTCTATTTATTATGATATATTAATTCATTATGCTATTACTGAGCTTTGGAAACAAAAAGAGTCAAGTCGGGCTCCATATCACTAGATAAAGAACGAGAAGCGCCAGCTCCACTATGATAGTGATTAGTTAGATTACAGAGAATCGCCAAAAGAGATGGTCTATTAAGGCACTGCTCTATTCTCTCTTTTTAGTTGAGGTATCGGGATGCCCAGCTTACTTTGGACAATGCCAATTCCATTACAGAGCTTTACAACCAAGTAAAAGTGTTCTATTAATTACAACTCCACTGTTACTTATTCAACCAATGACTATGTTACTACAGACATCCACTGAGCGGTAACACTACATCGACCATTAGGGACATATGAAACAAAACCAACAAACCCGAGACACAAACACACCTAACCTAGAGCGGACACGCACTCAGGCTTATAGCAACCATGAACTAAGGTTGAAGCCAATACAATACTATATAAGGAATCACTACTAGGTAGATTAACTCTAGGTACCCCGGAGAACAAGAAGAAAGCTATATACTATCAGAATTCCACAAAGGCCAGTGTAAAAGGAATTCAATAAAGGATACATAATACCAAGCATAGCTCCAAGCCATCGAGCAGTAGATATAAGAAAGAACTATTGTTGACAAGAATCAACCCAATGCCTAACAGGCTTCACTATACTGTTTGGCAACTCAGTGAACTCAACTCGAAACACAAGCTTTCACTATACAACCTCTCTCCTGGCTCCAAAACTATATCCCCTTACCTTCGTTCTTAAACTAGATACTTGCTTTCTTGCTACCTAAGCTGCCTTTCCTATCTCTTATTCTTAATATAACCATCCCGGGTTCCTAGGTTAAGGTCAAGGTCTTGTTTAACATCGGTTTCAGCCTACTACTTACTTCTTTCATTCTGATTGCGCGAATTCATTCTCATATATTTCCCCCTATTTTCATACTTTTGGCTACAAACACTCCTTGGATTCCATGCTATACTACTTTTGATTAATCTGTGTGTGCTGTACCATACCTATGAGTTCAATACCGGAATCACTAGATCGTACCTCTACTACTGAGTGAATCACTAGATCGTACCTCTACTACTGAGTTTGGTTCTATTTACTTTATTTGTCACTTTAGTCTGCCCTTCCCTTTATATCATTCTTCACTACTGTATGATAAGACCGAAACCTTGAACTGGAAACTAGGGCTTTTCACTGGTACCTCTTAGACTGAAGCTGGTGCTTCTTACTACTTTCACAGCTAATAGGGAGAATATGCTACTTACTCTACATATCTGGGGTATGGTTTCTCAGAGTTTCGTTTCTGTAAGTGACTTTATGGAGTCAAACAGTAACCCAAGAGTGATATGGACAATACATAGAGTGGAACCGACCTATCCTTAACTTGAAACTGGGAATGCGCTAGTGAACTTAAATATTTTATCTTGAAATATGGAATTACTACCTGGCTAACAGGAATGGAGGCTATCAATACTTTTCTCAATAATGAAATAAGAGCTTCTAATCCTTTTCCTTAGAATACAGAACTTTTAGGTGGTATACTTACTTGCCGTGTTGTCCTCTCTTACGGTGTGTCTTGACTGTTCAACCTATTGGGTAGTATTCCCAAATCGAATATGGTGCCGGAGTGTTCGATTCCCCATCACAGTAATGTTAGACTCATGGAAGCTAAGATAAAGTAGAGAAAGTTATGTCATATCAATAACTGACACAAAAGCAAGTCTTGGTTACTTAGACTTCGAGTTAGGAGCGGAAGAGTTCAACTCAAAACTAGGCATTTAAGGCAGTAGTAGCTGGGTCGAACTGTAGTCTAGTAATAAGGAAAGTGAGATCTAGATGAAGGTAGGGCAGGCTAACAGACAAGATACAGATGTGGATGTCGGGTAGTAAGAATAAGAAGGTAAATGCATAATTTAAGTAATAAGGGTTGGCTCATAGGCATATAAAGTCAAGCCAGATCCGAGGGTAGGAAAGGCAGGCTAGCTTCTGTGCTTCATTACGATGCTTTAGCTTAGGTCTATTACTTAGGAGTCCAATGACTAATCAATCTTATTACATGACGAACATATTCTAAATAGAGACGAAAACATATTATCAATAGAAAACACATATTCTCTAGTTTGATTGGTTTACTGACATTTCATTATGATATTATAATAAATAAGGTAGTGCCCTAATGGCAACGGGCTTCTAGTTTGAGACCTATATCATAACTTCTTTCTTTCTTTTATCGTTAGAATATAATAATTTCATTCTTTCTTTTGTGTTACTCAATTCTTTCTTCTTTGTTTTCTGTATCTACTAACTTTGTCTTGGTATTGTTAGTTTCTTTCTTATGTTAGTATATTATTTCGGTATACTTACTTATGGGTTTGATTCCCAGTTTCATCAATACGATAAGTAGCGGTCTCAATCCAATAAGTAGTGATCTCTGTCTTGTTAGTATGTTAGTCGTGGTCCAATTCCTTATTGTAAGATCAAATATGTAATGGGGTTTTCAAGAATAGAATAAGAGATAGGCATACTATAATAGGGTAAAGTAAAGCCTATAATATAGTTTAGTAAGATTTAGGGAGTGGATAGTAAGACCGTAGAAAGGAGTCAAAGAACTAATAGGCAAAAAAATTAGGCCAAAAGAAAGTAAGCCTAAAGCCTATAAGTGATAATGCAAGTAATGTAATGGACTGTCAGGGGTTGGTTCTATGTTCTACTACTCATTTCTTTGATTCCCCTGTTTGATTCCCGGGTTAGTAGATAGGTCTTTTGCCAGTGCTAGCATTTTCTATTGGAAATATTCTTAATTAGAGCGACGCCCCGCTTCATTCCTTTTATCCAGTGATTTCAATCTGATCTTTTATAGGGGTAGTTGTAGAGTCTTGTTGCTGCTTTTTTATTCCCTTCCCTTGCGCTTGCATTCTGTATTGGTTGACCGAGCTCAACTCTCAACAAAACCTGCCCTACTGCCAGCTACGAAGCTGCCCTTGCTTTGTATAGCTTGAAACTACCTCTTTTACATCTAAATCTGGCTTGACTTACTATGTGCCCCGCGCGATTACCTATTCGTTTCACTTTACTTGATCTCGGGCTACCTCTCTCTCCTGTAACTTCGGACTCGAACTACTGTTTCCAAGGCCTAACCTACTCTATCGAAATTTACTACTTTCTAATAAGGTTGCAACACTACCTCCGGAAGAAAGAATGGAATTACGAATAATAAGGTAAACTAAAGAAATGAACTCCTACAAGCAAGGCTTTTACTTGAAATTAAGGCTTCCCCTTTTTGTCCTCTGCTTGACTGCCTAGGGGCCTATGCTATTGTACTGCACATTAGTCTATCCTGGCTAACTTTGATTCTTTCGCTTACAACTACAGATGAGACTTGAGCAACTGCCAACAAGGTGCTGAAAGCTAAGGGCTTTTCATGCCCGCGGTTCTGACTCTTTGACTCCTGTTTCTCATTCTTGTATTTGGTACTTAACCCTTCCGATTCTAATATCAGAATATTACTACTGCTTATCGTACTTTATCTTATAATATTGAATTGAATCGTCGATAACAAGATTGGCGCTAGCGCTGACAAGGCCGAAGCACCTTCCAACTCTGTGATCCCCAACCGAAAATACTAGTATACCTTTACTTACAACCGTTCTTACTAAACCTTTCTCCAAGCCCCGCCCTAAAGCATGTATTTCAACTAGTTGCCTTCGACTCCAAAATATGAATCCAAACTACTCCTATAAGGATTTCACTCTAGTGCTGATAGGGCTTACCTACTAACCCGGAGCTAGGAATCAAAGGAATAAGTATCAGACCCGGGTATAAGAAATGCACTAAGTAGCCGTGGTCTCCAATTCATAATAAGAGGGTGACCCCATAGAATGAAACCTAGGAGCACAGGAATGAATGGTTCCCCCAGTGTATATGAGAATTAAGCTCGTAATAGAGTAGAGTAGTTAAAGAATCCAAGTAAGAAGCTGCAGGCTAATAGGTGTAGTTGTAGAGTTCCAATGATATTAGTTTGAATAAATAGTAGTAGGCTCTCTAATGTAGAGTCAAAGTCTTATATAGAAGGGAGACACCCCAGAGTTGCGGTTAGGGTCGTAAGCCCAATAGTAAGTGCGAAGCGTCGGCGTAAGACTCAACGCAGCAGCAGAGTCATAGTATATTAATCCATTGATCCCCCACAAAAGTGAGAAGTTTGGGATCCAAACCAGTAGCTAAGGAGCAAAAGGGGCCATTAAGGGACTCTAAGTAGTTTTAGTTGACAAGGCAGTAAGCAAGGGTCCAATGTAATTAGTACAAGAAATAAAGTAAAGAGCAATGGAATGGAAGCAAAGGTAGTCATAATCCCAATAAGTAGTTAGGTATGTAAGGTAGTAGGGTAAGCCCCAGGCTAAGTGTCAAGGTAGCAGGGATCCGATTCAGTAGTGTGGGAGCGAAAAGCAGTGATGTCAGGTTGAGAACAAAGATTCGAATCAGGCCTATTTGCCAGCAGTTCATTTCCTATTAGCTGAGGAGTAATACTTAACCCAAGGGGAGTGGGACTGAAATAAGGGAGTGGGAGTGGCGAGTAAGGGAACGAATCTAATACACACTACCTAGGGAACTGACTACTACTACTACACTGGTCTGCTACTAGTGATGTGAGCTACTCTACTATATGATAATAAGAAGAAAACCCATAGGAAGCAAGGCTCTATCTAAGAAAGAGAGTAAGAAGCAAAGAAAGCAACTAATCAATTGAAGAAGAAAAGTAAGCAGTAAAAGAAAGTAAAGTAGATAGTATCGTTTGCCGGGCAGTCTTGGGCAGGTGAGTCAACTTCTGTATTTGTAGTGAAAGCCTTTCCGTTAGTAAAGTCAGGCTCCGGATCGGTATAATCTTATATAAATTACACTGAATCAATACAGGAAATACAGTATATGAGAATGGTGGAACAAGAAAATAAAGTAAAGTCAAACCAATAGGCAGTATTATCATACAAATATAGGGGAGGTATGTACTAAGGATTGCAACATTCGTCACTTTTGAAGTAGTACGCATGAGAATGAGAATGATCCCTTTATACAGGAGTTTGTTTTCCCTTACTAGAATTGTCAAGGAATAGGAATATAAGTAAGCCCCCAAACTCTCAAAGATTCACACCTTTCTTTGTATGAGTACTTGGTCAAAGGAACCTCGTTCATGGGAAGAAAGCAATCAATCGACTTTCTCTTTTCTCTTATCCGATCCCTTTACAGGCCTATACCGCGGGCCCAGATGTTCATTCACTCTTTTTTCTCGTATCCGATATCATCTCCTTTTTCCCCCGGCTGAGCTACTTTTAGAAGTGGTAGAAGTAGGCAAATGCCCTTTCTCTTTCGCAAAGAAGGCTGCCAACTCCCGAAGTCTGAAATGCACTTTGATTTATGAGCTTCCCACCTCAAGCACAAGAACTTGACACTGGCTTCAAACTAAAAGGTACGTCCTTGTCTTCTTCTTTCCATCAAGCAAAAAGGTATCTGCCCCATGTTGATTGTTTATCCCACTAGGTTTCGCCCCTATAACTCGAACGACTTTTATTTACCTAACTAGGGAAGACTCGCATTGGAGGTAGAATAGCTTACATCCTTTCGTAAGGAATTGAATCTGGCCCCTGTCCTACTTCTATCCTTTACTTGGGCCTGACACGCCTATCTTCTATTCTTTATCTAATGATCCGGATCTCTCTCTGCTTTGGCTCTACCACTCCATGCCTCAAGCCTGCCTGCCTTGCACTCTGCTACTACTATCTTTAAGGAGGATTTGCCTAACTCTAAAGTGGAATAGCGCGGATCAAAAGGATGTCTACAATAAACCCACCTATCGCATTCTTACAAACTAACTTACACTCTTCCACTACATGATATCATTCTCATATTTGCTCCTTCAATACCTATCACGAGGTTAACTCAGTGAACTACTTCATCTAATGCTTGCTTATTCGCCTTTAAGCTTATACTAGTACTGATCAGACTCTTATTACAACAGGCGAGGCTGATCTTTTAAAGAGAAGGCAATTCCTTTTTTCTAATATCCATATGATGGGTTTAGTAGTTTGACTTCTAATACAAGCAGGGGGCAGGTCACATCTAATGTGGCAGTAGTGCATTCTGAGAAGCAGTATAGTTAAGGTCTCGGTACCTGTAGTTAGATCCCAAGTTTTGAGTTATCGTCTAGTAAATACAGTGTTATAGCTTGGTTGCCAGCAACTCAATTCCTGTTAGCACTAGTTTGAGACGCTCCCCAAAAGTTAAGTATTATTTTGAGTATAGTAGTTTTGTTCCTTTTTATGAGTTTTTCCTTCTTATTTGTAGTATAGTAGTTCCTTTCCTTAGTTTAGTTGTGGATTCTTTCTTGTTAGCCTGGGTTGTCGATTAGGATTGAACCCAGTGGTAGTAGGTTGAAAGTAGAGATACAATTTGATAGCCCAGAATAGGAGACTACATCTTAAGAAGCAAGGATACAAATCTCATCCCATACATAGTTCCAGAAATCAAGTAAGCGGTGTTGGAACGAAAGCAAAGACTGTAAGAATAATGTAAGTAAGGCAAGGCTAATAGATGGTAAGGCAAGGTCCCAGTTCAGTAAAAGAAGTCTGAGTTTAGGGCATAAGTCCTATAGACACTTGTTGAATCCCATATAGCGTAGTATGGAATAGAGTCATCAAGCTAATAGACAGGAAAGGGAGGCTCCAGGAATAGGTAGTAAGCCCGGGAGCTAGCAGAGAGAGGTTAGTTCCTCTGTAATTAGAGAATGATATGAAGAAATAGGGGACTTTACCCAAGGGGAGTTAGGTTGAGGCTTTCAGCACCTTGGTTGCAGCAGTTTCATTCGAATAGTGGATTCCCATGCCCTTGTTTGAGTTTGATAAGCATTTGTGAGATTCCTTATTCGTAGTTCGATCCCTAGTAGGAGTAGTTTCATTAATAGGGTTGGCCCTGATTGTATAATTCCGAGTTGCTATTTCCACTATTAGTAGTTGTATTGGTTTCATTCCACACTTCTTAGTTGGCATTCTTTCACTTATGTTACTCGCACATAGGAATGCAAGGGCGAACTAAAGCATGGAAGTCCAAAGTCTTAGATTGGGAGTGGGGAGCTTAGTCTTGAGAAAGGTAATTCATATTTGTATGTCCGGGCGGTAGTTTTAAACTAGCAGTTAAGGTAGGAGCCTAAGCTCTATTATAGTAAGGAAAATAAGAATAAGGTAAAGGGATGGCAGAGCCAAGCTTGGATAAAGGAAAGGTAGACTTAACTTAAAGTCAAGGGATATAGGCTGTGATAAAAAAGGGATAGAGGCTAAGGTATAGTAGATAAAGATCCGATGCTGTGGTTAAGGAACTAAAGCCAAGGGAGTAAGACCAGCCAAGTAACTACCTAATACCGGTTGCTGAGTTGTTTTCTGTATTATGGGTTCCATTCTTTTTATCAGTAGTTTGTTTTCTATCTGTATGGCGGGGCTATATCATATTATCGATAATGGTAAATGAACCAAGACTTTGAATAAGAACTAGGGTAGTCAGAGTTAGAGTTGAGTTACAGAAAGGAACTAGGCAATGCGAGAATGAGATAAAGAAGTGTCCGGCCTAGGGTGAAAGGCGAGAGAGACAGTACATAGTAAGGGCAGCTGACGATGTCTCAAGCTATAGAATTCGATAGAGCAGTACTGGTTCTAGAGTAAGGGAAGGCAGACTAATACTAACAAATTCAACCATAAGAATGTATCCCTGTTGTTTGTGTCGTATCTATAGAATGAAAAGCACTAGCTTGAGGTTTCAACCAAGCAAAGACAGACTCAACCTAAGATAAGTAGGGTAGTTAGGCAATACTTAAAGAGTGAAAAGGAGCAGTACGGGAATGAGGATAAGGGAAAGGTTCGATGACAGTGTTTAAAGAATCCCTGTTAGTAGTGGAAGCCCTATAGCCAGTAGAGCTAGGGTCTATGTCATTTTAGAAGATGGGGAATTTTAGATGGGTAATTTTAGGAGTGAGAGAATCCAAGTAGGGAAGGTCATGCCCTTTGTCGGTGATTCAATTCTGTTTATTGATAGTATTTATTGATAGTACAAGTATTGCTAGCATCGGTCGAACTCCTTGTTTATAGTATAAATATGATACGTATCTCCGGTTTTATATCAGCACTATTAGTAATTCCATTCGCCAAGCGCCAAGACAACTACTAAACAAAACTCTGGCTCTACTGCGTCTCAGGTCATTCATGGTATCATAATATAGAATCAATTGGCGATAACAAGGCTACAATCTGAAAGCTTAATTGACTTACCTGCATTCTTAAACTAATTACTTTAATTCCCTAGCTGCTGATCTAGAATATTGCTCTACCAGCTATGTGCTACTGCCAACAATGCTATCACCCCGAACTTAGGCTTGCACTATAGTGTTTCACCTACTACTTCTTTGCCTGGGTCTGCCATGCTTACGCATCTAAATCTGTTTTGTGAGTTAGAGCATGGGTTCCCCCAAAGGAATCAATATAGAAATTGGGAATTGAGCTGTGACTAACAAGGCTGCTACCAATGCCAACGATACCTTAACTGGAGACAAGGGCAGCTTTAGATGGTGAGTTACTGTATATTTGTATGTCTTTCCTGTATTATAGTATAACTTTCCTGTGAACAACACTCCACTCCCATTATTATTAGCTTTAGTTTCATTCTGACTTTCCATTTCACCTTGCTTTAAAGCTGCATTTTACTTATCGGGCTTACTTTCCAATCCACGACCACCAAAGCCATCTCTGCTAAGGCGCCAATTCGACCCCATCCCGATGTCATACACGGAACTCTACCCTCCGCGTTGCTGAAAAACCATTTAGTAGCCCCCTGTCTATGTAGAGCCGTTGCACCCTCCATACCTAGCAGCATGGTATGATGAGAATGCCCGATGCAGCTATCATTACAATGTTGTTGGACATAGCCTCAATAACTCCAAGGTGCTAAAATAGAAAGTAAAGAATCCATCATCTTCGTAATGCTGAAAGTCAAAAATACATCTTTATTATTAATGCTGGGCTTCTCTCCTCTGGGGGTGAACAAAAACCGAGTGAGCATGAATGCAAATCCTTTACCGAATCACTGCAGAGGATCTGTGAATGCTGTTGAGGGTAAATTAGAAGGTAAAGATCAAGACAAAGGTAGAGGAAGCTCCATTCGAAAAAGGTATATTACTTGTAAAGTAAGGAATACTGGTCTGGTCCCTACCTTGTTCCAAAAGATAGAAGATGTAATAACGCCAATGAAGAAAGGATTGTTTCCTTTGAGTCGATAACTTAAGATGCTATTTCCAGAGTGTCATCCGTGTCCCCTACCTCGGGGGTCTATTGCTAAGGACTAAGTAAAAGTATATTAATGGGGCTTTCCTTGTAGGTTTCGTAAGGTTTCAAGTAATTTGTATTGTCGACAAGAGAGGAAGATAACTCCTACCGACATGAATAAAGGACTTGGGCCCAAGAAACAAGTCGTCCAGTGCTAAGGCGAGAGTTGTGGAATGATTTGTTGCTAGTTATGCGAGTTATCAGATATCTTCCGCGCAAGAAAGATCCCGATTTCTTTACTCTGCGCTCGCCTCTAAAGATTCAATGGAATTCATAACTTCAAGTATAAGGGGTATTCTATATGACAAGTAATTCTTGGGGAAGAGGTGGAAGTTGCCATTAAGTCTGAAGTAACAGTGAAGTAGGCTTTAGCTCCTTAGCCATGAAGTCATTGTCCCGCCTAATCAACCCCGGGAAACAACACTGCCTCGTAACTAACATAGTTACTTGCTTGATAGCAATTTTTTACTTTCAGTACTTGAGGCTAGTTCCATTCTTTACTTCAATACCAGAGTCTAGTTCCATTCTTGACTTCAGTACTTATAGCTTTCTCGCCTCATTCAGATAGAAAACGGAATACGGATTACTAATATATATAGGAATGAGACAAGCCTACCCGCCAAGACACTCAAATACAACTACAATAAGAAACAACATATAGCATATTTATTAGTTGTTATTACCGGACAAGTAACTACTAATGACCAAGGCACTGCTAATGTGCCACGGTAGGAGCTTGAGTGAAAACGGTAGCGAGTTCAGAGCGTTAGTGAATAGTTACTTTACTCCCTACTCTGAGGCTTCAGCACCCCTAAAAGTCACATAACCCCGAACTACAATAATCAACTAATAATAAGTAATGGAAGAGGCAAGTAACGACTAAAAATGTCAAAGGTAGTTACTTTTTTCAAGCTTACTCGGTATAACAGTAGAAAGAGGCAAGAAAGATCCTAACTGGAAATCACATATCTTTAAGACATAGTAATTAGAAAGAGGTTGTGACATATAGATAAGAAGCTTATAGGAAAAGAGGGGAAATGCCACGCCAAGCAACGGATAGACAAGCAACGGCGTAGCCGGGCAAGCATAAGGAATGCTTCTAACCTAACCCTACTAGCATAGCCGGTTTCATTCAGGCCAATAACTCTTTTCCCAAGAAGGGACTCCCACCCAGCACTAGAAAGAGGAGCATCCAATGAAGACCAGGTGGCAAAGCCAGAAGGACCAGAAAATAGGGTGATGGCTATCCTTCCAGCAAGTAGATTTCGAGACTCGTCTCTCCCCATCTCTGAATCGTGGTGCCCGAAACTGTACTGTGTTGAGATTGCCTTTAGTGCTTTAATCAGGTGGGGAGGATTGTCGTTTACGTCTTCCCAACTGACTTAGAAAAGAACTGATCCGAGTATCGAAAGCACAATGAGCTGAAAAGCACGTCCATTATGGCCATCTCATGTCGCTAAAGTAAAGGATTATACATTACATGCCTACTGCTTTCCATGATCTCGTGTCGCTAAAGTAAAGGATTATACATGACTCAATGACCACTTCATCTACATCTCGATTCGCGATATCCCACCACTTATACATACTTGAGTTTAGTGCGAACTCCTCTTTTCTCAGGGGATGTTGACGTGTAAAAACAAAGGTAGACTGATTCCAAAGAAAGCAACTGTGCTTCGCACGCTTCACTCGCTCATTTGAAAAAGCGGGCACGCGTCGACAAGGCTGACAACCACTCATGGATGTCTTATATGAAACAACCACTCACGGATGTCTTATATGAAAGTATTCTATCTCTTTTCATAGAAAAAATGGATTTATCTAACCCCTGCCCGCGAGCCTAGGAACGCTTAGCTT
Organism: Musa itinerans; assembly: GCA_001649415.1. NCBI lineage: Eukaryota > Viridiplantae > Streptophyta > Magnoliopsida > Zingiberales > Musaceae > Musa > Musa itinerans. The sequence goes on from LVTN01000727.1 coordinate 71,946, forward strand.
TGACACTGGACTGGCACCCAAAACTTCTTATAGAGGCCTCCACTTGAAGGGAACTGGAACTGTCAACTAATACAGATTCAAATGGAAAGGCAAAGTCCAGTGTTTGAGGGAAGGAAGGTCTTTGAAGCTGTAAGTGTAAAAACATATGATTCCTATTCAAGTTGGGTGCTCAAGTTGTCTATGATAATAATTGACCTATAAAAACCCCCTATCGGATGTTATAGTGCATTTTGAGCCTATAAATAAGGACTTGTTTTGCTTGTCCGAGAGACTCTCCTGCTCCTGTAAGAGCTCGGTGTTGGGTATAGACACTTTGGTCATCTTCCTTGTTTATAGGCAGGTGATAGAGATTCCATTCTTCAAGCAAGGAGCTCTTCCGCTGTTCTAGTTTCAAGATCAAAAGCCCCATAGATCTCAAAAACCATCTTATAGGCTATGGAGCCCTATATTATCAAAGTGTTGTTCCAGTTCGAGTAAAGTCAACCACTCGAGAATAATAATAATCAAGTACGTGTTAAGTCGTGGAGATAGAGGTGTTTCTTCCGCTTGTGTTTCGGATCTGATTCCAAATAAAAGGGTATGGTTGGTATTTACTAAATTCTATATCCAGTGCAAAATATCTGAAAGATTCTATAAATGCTGAGGACAGTGCAAGTCTAGGCCCAGACTAAGTGGCTAAAGAGTGATCATTCTTAGTTTACTGAACACAAACAGCATCGGAAGGAGCGGAATAAGCGTAGAGAGAAAGAAGTGTTGGCGATGGAGGAGCAAGGAAACGATAAAACAGAATACTAAAACTGATGTAGTATTAAAAACAGGAAGATTGACAGAACACTTACAAGATATTCCCAAGTGCACACTCTCTACAATCTTGCTTCATGAACTATAATCCTATTTATAGGTCCTAGTGAAACCACCCCATAACTACTAGATCATGATTGAGATAGTTATTGAAACCACCATATAACTACTAGATCATGATTGAGGTGGTTATTGAAATCATCCTATAACTACTAGATCAATCATCCTATAACTACTAGATCATGATAACAACCTAGATAACTATGAATCAAATCTCAAAATCAAATCTCAACACTCCCCCTTGATTCATAGTTGCATACATCGATTTGCGACATGAAATAAATATGCTTTCGAACTGGAAGCGACTTGGTGAGGATATCCACGACTTGTTCATCAGTTCCACAATAGACTTCATTGTTATGACTCTATTTACTACAAGATCCCGGATGAAATGATAACGTATCTCTATATGCTTTGTTCTTCCATGAAATGTTAGAATCTTCGTCATTGCAATTGTGGCTTTGTTGTCACAAAATATTTCCGTTGCTTCTTTTTGTTCTTGATAAAGATCTTCAAGAAGTCTTCTAAGCCAAATTGCTTGACAAGCTGTTGATGTTGCGGCTACATATTCTACTTCTAATGTCAATAAAGCAATTGTTGCTTGCTTTTTGGAACTCCAAGATATAGCTCTCGATTCGAGGCTAAAAACATTGCTTGAAGTACTCTTTCTATCATCTAAAGATCCTAACCAATCACTTGTTGTTGTGAATATCCTTTTGCTATAAGCCGAGCCTTATGCTTTTGGATACTTCCATCTGCATTAAACTTTATTTTGAACACCCATTTTAACCCAATAGGTTTCTTTTCTTTCGGTAGATCCATTAGCTCCCAAGTTTTATTTTTCTCAATTGACTTGATTTCCTCCTTCATTGCTTTTATTCATTCCTCTTTTTCAACTACTTCCTCAAAAGTTGTTGGATCGTAATTACCCTTGATGAGTTTTGAAATTCATTTTGAAGTATCAACCAAGGTTGCTTTGAGATTATCACTGCTGCAATTCTTGAGAAGATTGTCTTATTATATTTTCTTTGTGAAATAAAAATTCCATTTGATCCTTGTTTCACTTCCAACCCAAGAAAATAGTGCAGTAGACCTAGATCTAACATTATTTATCATGTATTTTTTAAATTCTGCTGCATAAGAGTTAGATGAACCCATATATATAATATCATCAATATAGAGGCAAACCATTAGAATATTATGTTCACATTCCTTCTTTAGATAAAGAGTAGGTTCATTATTGCTCCTCTTAAAGCCATTTTGAAGAAAATAATAATCAATTTTACTGTCCCATGCCCTTGGAGCTTGTTTAAGTCCATAAAGAGCTTTTCTTAGTTTATACACCTTTTCTTCATGTCCTTTAACCAAAAAACCTTCAGGTTGAGCAACAAAAACCTCTTCATGTAAATCTCCATTTAAAAACATAGATTTCACATCAAATTGATAAACAGGCCAACTCAAGTGAGCAGCTAAAGCCAAGAAAGTTCTCACGGTTTCAAATCTAGCAACTAGAGAAAAAGTTTCATCAAAATCAATACCTTGTTGCTGTGAATATCCTTTTACTACAAGCCGAGCCTTATGCTTTTGGATACTTCCATCTGCATTAAACTTTATTTTGAACACCCATTTCAACCCAATAGGTTTTTTTTCTCTCGGTAGATCCATTAGTTACCAAGTTCCATTCTTCTCAATTGACTTGATTTCCTCCTTCATTGCTTTTCTCCATTCCTCTTTTTCAATTACTTCCTCAAAAGTTATTGGATCTAAAGTAAACAAAGCAAATGATGAGTCATAAATTTCATTTAGTGATCTGAAATTTCTTGGAGGGGTTTCATCTGAGGAATCAGAATTTGAACTACTATTGAGTGAGGTTGACGATGAACTTGTTGGAGTAGAATCTGTCATTTGATTCTGCGGAGTGTCTAGTTCTGTTGGAATCTGCATCTGTGTTCCATCTCTATTGGTCTCCCAATTCCAACTTGCCCTTTCATCAAACATAGCATTTCTGTTAATAATAACTTTGCCACTAACAAGATTATATAATCGATATGCTTTTGATTATAAGGAATAACTGATTAAAATGTATTTTTTAGATTTTTCATCAAGTTTTTGATGATTTTGTGAATTCACCAAAGCATAAACAATATATCCAAAAATTCTTAGATGCCTTACACTCGGTTTTATACCATACCAAGCCTCAAAAGGAGTTTGATTCATAACAACCTTTGTTGGTGAAATATTCAACAAATAAACTGCTGTTGCAACTACTTCGGCCCAAAATTGATTTGGAATTTGTTTTCCTTTAAGCAAACTTCTTGTCATTTCAATGATAGTTCGATTCTTACATTCAGCTATACCATTTTGCTCCGGTGTGTATGGTGCTGTCAATTCTCTACGAATACCATTTTCTTCACAAAAAGAACTAAACTCATTAGATAAAAATTCACCACCTTTATCTGTCCGAAGTGTCTTTATATATCTACCACTTTGCTTTTCTACAAGTGCCTTGAATTTTTAAAAATTATCAAATATTTCATATTTTAA
>LVTN01000727.1:83635-114663 GCA_001649415.1 Musa itinerans
GACAATAAAGCGAAAAGATAAAAGCGACAAGAACACCAGATTTACGTGGTTCGGTCAATTAACTTTGACCTACATCCACGGATGAAAGAGGAGCAAATCACTACTATGAAAAGGGACAATTACAAATGCCTTAGGAAGATGTTCCTAGGCCATAAAACACCCGAAAATACTAAACAAGAATAACCCAAAGTATAAGTCCAAACTATTTAACTGAGTGTGGACTTAAACCAAAGTAAATACTTAGGTTTTCTTGTGGTGCCACTTATGGTACCTCTTGTGGTGCATCTGACTTCAAAGCTCAGGCCCTTATTTATAGTTCCAAGATGAGACAACAAGTTTGATTTTCCCGATGTGGGACTATGGGACTTGCCAAACTAACAAATTGTCCTACGGAACCCTGCTTATTAAAGGACAGAGGGAGAGTTGAGTTAGAAGTAGCGCTAACGTGAGTTCCATATGATACTAGTCCTACTGTTGTAGCAATATAAGTTTCAAGTCCATTCCTACTGGGCCCTATCGTTCAAGAGAAGTCGAAAGAAGCTCGTTGATTGAGTATATAACTAGGTAATTAGAGAAGAGAAGAGGAGGTTTGTTTTTCGGTTCAATGAAATTCCTCACTTCAAGGAAAGGTCGAGGAATAATAAGAATCTAGTATGGGTTTTTGTTCTTCAAGTCTAGTTTCAGTATCAAGATGGGGGTCTTGTATGGATCTTGGTCGTTCTTGATGAAGAGGTGAAGTCAGCGGTCAGTTAATAAGTCTCATATCTTAGAGTGCGAGTTCAGGCTTAAGTCAGGTCATCTGCAAGTTTCAAGTTGAGTTCTGTTCTTGGCTACAATAGATCCAATCTTATCTGCGCGTTAGCATCCGAGGAAACAAGTTAACTAGAAGCAAGGGCAAATAACTCAATTAGTTCGAGCAAGGATCTCTGCTAAGGGAAGCAGTGTCCAAGTCGTCAATTTCCGCACTAAGGTACGATTTCTTATGTCTTTCTGAAGCACGGTGACTGTCCTAAAGAATGTCAGCAGGGTTGTTACTAGAATGAATGTCAGCAGGGTTGTTACTAGAATAAGTATGTGGAATGCCATATTCTCTTCTTTTGCTTGCATGATATAGAATCAAGTAACCCAATCTAACTCCTATTACTAACTAACCCCTTTTACTCTAAATCATATATGATGGTGCACCCGCAATCGTCACCGACTTTACTTCAAGCGATAAACAACATCAGGACTTTCTACTTCTAAAGCATTAATCGAGTAGTGGTCCGTTCCGTTCGAGTGCGAGTTAGGTAGCGGTGCGACTTCAAGTATATGTCGGTGTTAGCTGTTTTTACTTCAAGTGTAGTTCAAGGAGATGGGGGAGTTCTAGTGAAATTGGAAGTCTCCGTTTCTGAATGATTTGTTTATTGCCCAACACCTGAATTAGTTTACTTCGGATCAACTGTCTTTACAGCGCGTAAAGGAGCTCAACAAGCAAGTGATAGAGGCGAGGGCACAAGAAAAGAGTACTTTTGATTTGGTAAGGCCCACGTTGCGCTAGTCAATCAGTATCCGATCCGGGTGCGAGTCTAGGCTATAGTTCAATTCCAGTCTACTTTTCTCTTTACTTTAATCGTTTTCATCATAGAATATTATATTAATCAATTATAAACAATACTGCCCACTCCACTCGAGCTCCTAACAGGACATCGTATAAAATAAGGTAATCCAAATTTCCATTCTGTTCAACAGAAGATGAATCGACTCGAGAATCAAATGTCCACGGGGCTCGCTAACGGAAAGGAACTGAAAGGAGAGGTCGGATAAAGGTAAGAATCATAAATTCCTTAGGAAGCTACTGTTCTTGCTCCTGTCATTGTCCCTAACGCCTAAGTCAATCAGTATAGAGAGTTTCTTCATAAAGTTGAGTTTCGGGTGCTTTAGTTTCGCTTGTTGAGTTCCTGTCTTCCGCTTACGTAAGAGTTATTGGAATTCCTGTCTTCGTCGGCGCCAGTGAGTGACTAAAGCGAAAGCGCATAGAACAAAAGGTCATCCGGGTAAGAAAAAGATTCACAAATTCCGTTATGAACTGAAAGTATACCGGAGAATGAAGCTGGAGCAGGAAAGTATCAAGGTGTTACCCACGAAAGAGAGAGAATCCGCGGCAGCGGTTCAATAGTAAGCAGGATTCAGGTACTATTGACCGCGAGGCGAGAGATTCCATTATTGTTTAAGCAGTGCCGAGATCAGGATCATAAAGAGATTCCATTATTGTTTAAGCAGTGCCGAGATCAGGATCATAATATGGATCGGGAGTTTTGTCAACAGAAGATGGAGCAAAAGAAGTAAGCTTACGTAAGTTTTTGTCTAGTATAGACTTATTGATTATTGATGAAGAGGATTGATCAGAATAAAGATCAACGAGAGAATGAAGTCACCAATCCAAAGAATTGGGCCCTGGGCTGATGGAATAGAACCCGGGCGTATGATACCTCAATTTAAGGTCGCGAGGTAAAGTAGAAAGTTGAGTTCTTGTGAGCAACAGTAGGAGTGAGTTCATTAGTAGTTGCTTGGATCTGTGCTTTTGAGGTCTCAGTCTGGTGTTCAAGCCTTCACTCCTTCCTTTAAGAATTGGGGTTTCAGATTGAAAGTAAGGTGGTTGGTGGCGCAGGATAATCTTTAGTTTCAAGAGAAGATAGATGCCGAAGCCTGAGAAGTGGTTGAAGGATAAGAAGGTGGTAGCTGTGCAAGGACTTGACTCGAAAGTGGAAGAATTATTTGTTGCTCAAGCGTTAAGTATTGAAAGTGTTGTTTGCCAAAGCCAAAGTCCATTAGTTATAGAAATGACACTGATGGTCGTTCAACGAAGAAGCTGCTCTGCGGGATCCGAAGCTAGATTAGACTGTTGCACTAAAAGCAAGAGTTAGGCGGTAAAGGAAAGGGTAAGCGGGAAGGATAAGCTCTCGATCAGGCGTGAAAGCCAATCCATAATCTCAGACCCAAACTAACTAACTTAGTCTAAAATAAAGGACTTGCGCTAACGGCAAGGGAAATGGAGCAGTTAATGTTGATCTTAATAGGAAGAGGGTATAGAGATATCAAATAGAGGAGAGTAGGACAAGTTTCAATCTTCTATATTTCTCTCAAGAAAAACTCTTTACAATTTCAGAAAAACTCTATCTATCATGACCCAACATAACCCAACATATGGGGTTTATATAGTCCCTAAAAATACATTATATTAATTGTATTCAAATGAATCATCTCTTTCAAGAAACTCTTTTAAGAATCAAAAATCAATTTGACTTATTCTTTCATAGATTTTTAATCCATTTTTTCTTAATGTCCCTCTTGATGCAATGAACCTCTTTATGATACTTGAACAAGTTTAATTCCAACAGTTAAGCATTTTGTTTCAATTACAGCAAGATGAACTGCTTTATTCAATTCCTATAAATTATATGCACTGCACACATATGTTTAATTCCTTTGTCTGTGAGTTCTGTTAACAGTTGAATACTCAGTTGTTAACAGAGGTTAGGTGGCAGAATAGGCTTACTAAATCCTAAGTTAACTAGGGATGTTGATATTGCTAGCAACTATGGAGATATTCTGCCACAAATTATATCCAGCCACCCTTGGTTATAATTTAGGATTGATAGCCTAATTGATAGCCCCATTAGTCCTAATGCTATATACTTCAACTATATACTTAATTTCAAAAGGTTGGATATAAGTATATGGTACTTATAGAAAACCAGGCTTGGAAGTTCCATTTGACTTCAGTATATTTAAACATAGTTATTTCACAAAAAATAACTATTTAAACAGTACAAACCCTTGTTAATAAGCAAGGGTTTGTACTGTTGGATTGATAGCCATTAGTCCTTGATAGCAAGTTAAGAAGTAGCACATGATAGAAGTAGCACCCAATATCAATTAGAGTTAATATACAACAAGAGTTTGTATATTAACTACCAACAAACAGTACAAACCGACAACATTCTTAAAAGGGTGGTGCTAGCTTAAACAGTACAAATCCAGCTTGGAACTAACATAAGAGGCAGGAAAGGATCGTCTAGGCGGTGAAACTCTGGTCGAACCCATCGAAAACAAGACTTGAGCTTGGAAATCAGAATGAAACGCAGACCACGCTAAGCCGTGTAATCTCATAAATAGGAATGACACTACTACTGACAAGACATAAACTAGAAAGTCAGAGTCAAGCAAGGTAAGCCAAAGAAAACAACTCGACAAGCTACCACTACTACAAGAAGGAAAATACCGATAGCAAGCCTTACCCTTGACTCTCTGGAGCCCGCTCTTGTCTCTTATTCTGACTAATCCCTGTCATCATTCCTATACTGCTTACTTTCTTTCTTTACCAGTGGTGGTGGGGGTTTTATTAGTCTCTAACTCCTGACTTTCTTTCTTGCTTATTAACTTCAAACTGATACTGAGCTCTCTTGTTCTTTGACTATGCTCTCAATTACTGTGACTCTGCCCTCAATGCGTAGGCCTTGGCGCACTCAACACCAGACTACTAAATGGGATCCTTGCTTATATGCTTTAGACTTCTACTACATCATATAACTGCACTTTCCAAATACTATGTAGAATGAAAAGACTGGAAACACTGCCAACAAGCCTGCCCAACCTCCTCCGCCTATCCATATCCACCCTTGGAGATATATGTTTCCCAACAAGTGCCACAAATTAGAACTTGTAATTTACTAATTTACCCAATTAGTAAATTACAGTTCCTAGTTAATATACTGTTCTAATTTTACGGAATTGTCTCGTAAAATTATATCCAGCCACCCTTTGCAGAATAGGAATTGATTGACTGACGCCATGAATACTTAACTTGTAAATTATATCTTATAATTACATCTTAACATGATTTAGTAAGCCTATTCAACGCCGAGTATGTACTGGAGGGTAGTCCTTTTTACGCTTTTAACAAAGGTTGATTACTCTATTGGATACTTTCTCCAGATTGATTACTCTATTGACTAAAGAAATATCCAGCCCTGGCACATGGATTCTGGCTAGTTCTATATAAAAGTTATAGAACAAACTTCTATAACATTCCGGGCATAAGTCAACTTGTACTGCCTGCCTGCAATGTCCATATGCGAGGTTCGCTCCACCAACTCAACCTAATTTATTTATCTTAGCCTGTCTTTCCCCACTGTCATTCTTTTTTTACATAGTTATTCTTTCCCTGGCTCCATCCTTTGACTACTTAGTTCAATATGGGTTGGGTGTGTTTGTTTCATAACTCATTCTTATATACCATATATATCATTGGGAGAAGGAGAACCGACATTGATTCTTCGGGAAAACAACGTGTACCGGCCCGAGATCTTAGGTGCATCTGTATATTCCCAGTTCCAAGTTAAAGTCCTTCCTGTCGACATTAGTTAAAGCATTGGGATCAACAGCTATAGAATGCCAGATCAAAGAGGTTGATAAGAATTCGTATCTTCTACTTCATTCCGACTTTCCTTTCTTGGATTCTCTTAACTCAGATCCGGATCTTTGCTTTACTTGCTTGGAAGCTATATCCCTCTTTTTGCTCTGCCGCTACTGCCCTAAATTCCTATGTGTTTTACCTTTGTAGTCTGCCTCTCCTATGGTTTAGTATGGTTTAGTATCCTGACTACCAGATACTTCATTCTCTCTGGAATATAGCTTGAAGAAGGGACTTCTTCTCCGATACCCTTTGAAATGGATTCAAAAGAAAACCCTTTCAACTCTATAGGGTAGAAACAGAATAATCCAGATACCTTTTGAACCTTATTTCGCTAATCAAGTACTAAGGAATATTCTATAAATAACCGGAATACTCAATTGAATAAGAGAATAAACAAGTCAAAACAAAAGTAAGCAGCAAAGGAAGTAAAGTAAGGCAGGACAGACAGACCCAACCTAGAACTAAAGCAGTTGGGGTATAGTAGTATAATCGGAGGTAGAAATAAAGTTTTCAAGTATGTAAAGGCAGATTGATCAATAGGATAAGTAAAGGATACCTGGCTAAGTTAACAAGGAGACCTTTATAGGGAGCGCCATCTACAATATCAGAATGAAAACAAAACAAACAAGCCTTTCTCTTTACCTTCACTCTTTAGCTCCTATCTTTTAGCCGCTATCTCCTGCCTATTAGCATTGCTTTATAGCCAATGAGGCTAACTCCCTTTTAGCGAGGTCCTTACTCCTATACTGGGCGAAAGTGAGTTCTGGCTAATGCTTACAAGATTGACCCGCTTAACTAGGAATTCCACTCTGTAATGGAAGGCTCCACAACTCGATATGCGGAATGAAACTGGGGGAACTCAACTCAAAACAGACAACCCAAGACACTCTATCAGACTCTAACTAGTGCTTCTCAGGCTTTACTCGTTACTTTCTAGAACCTGATCCCTTAGCTAGGTCTACCGCTCCTGTCTTTAAGCCTTACTTTTTCTAAGCTATCGTTCTTACTTGATTTTCTCTTACTCTTTAGCTTACATATCAGACTGACTTATGCCCTAAGGAAGAAAAACAAAGATAACAACGCTATAGCTTAAGAGTAATAATGATAATATATGTACAGGATAGGTCCACTACACTAAAAGAATGATAAGATCCCTAGAGAAGCACTACACTAAAATAATGATAAGATCCCCAGAGAAGCAATTGAGTAACTGTCAACAATACTATAGCTAGAAACTGAACTAGCAACTGGGACTAATAATACTAAAAACAGAATAATCCAGATTGCTAGTGCAGTATAAGATTGGTGTCTGGAAGATTACCTGCTTTCTGAACTAATAATACTAAAAACAGAATAATCCAGATTGCTAGTGCAGTATAAGATTGGTGTCTGGAAGATTACCTGCTTTCTGAACTAATAATACTAAAAACAGAATAATCCAGATGGGATAAGATCAGATTGCCAGTGCAGTATCAAATTGGAGTCTGGAAGAGTACCTGCTTTCTGAACCAACAACACAATCATCTCTCTAAACCGCAAAAACGGGACAAAAAGTAGTTAACGCTACTTACTTGTATTAGAGTAGTACAAGGCCTTTACTCTATTCCTTCCTATATCCATTTACTCTATTCCTTCCTATATCATATAATACTTTTGAACTACTTGCTATCTATAAGATATAATACTTTTGAACTACTTACTATCTCTAAGTAGTAATATCATCAGCGGTAGTTCAAAACTCAACTGCAAGCGCAAAGTCGAACTTAGTCTTGATCAGATCCTTCCTCGGGGCATTGCCTGGACTACTCTACTGGTTTGGGATTCAACTCTGACAGCAACTTACTTTAGAACTTGAACTGGGGCAGTAGACTTAACTCCTTCTTGCTTAGCTCTTGTCTATACTAAGCTTGGCCCCTTCCCGTCAACAACTCTCCCTTTAGCACTTTTACCTTATACCCTAGCTTATGTAACTTCCTAATGTGCCGAGGAAAACAAAGAAGCTGACTTTTCCACTTATATTCTATTCTGAAAGGAAGAATAACAAGGGTAGTAGCTTGGCCAGGCATCTATATTGGTCAAGCAAGATTCTGCGGTCTATCCAGGCGATCTCTTTCTCTGGTCAGTCTAAGGATGTATAGGGATGGAGGAGATTACGAAAGTAAGCAAGTGAAAGGATCTTTCCATTAGCGGTCTTTCAAATGTTTTGAGACCTCCTTTCCAAGGTCAATATTTTCTTTGATACGAATCAATAGGTTTCAGTCCTTATAGCTTTCTAGCTAATGAATGGGCTTTTCTGATTCTCGTATAGCCTTCGTTCCCCGAGGTAAGTTCTAAGGTTCCAAATGCAAATGAATAGGTGCATGAGTCTTTAGTGTCACTTCGGCCAGTGGGTGTTTTTTGAATTGAATAGTTCTGTCTCAAGGGAGACCTCCGTTGGGCATTTTCTTTTTTGGATATACCTATCTCTTTGTTGCTGGGAGAATGGATTTCGTGAGGTAGGACGTCGAAGTCCAATTACAAAGGAAGCGGAAGGAGCACTAATAGGAAAGGAAGGTCTCCGATTGCTTGCTGCTACTCACAAATAACCTAACAACACTTTTCTCACTATCTACTAAAGGGTCAAGTTCGTTTGATTGGTGCAAATCCTGTCCCCAAGCCACGACATGCTCCCCAAGAGTTCATTTTGGAATCCTTGTTTTTCTCCTATACTTTGATAGACCTAGTGATCCTAACAGGCCAATTGGGAGTTCTAGTCGGGCAGTTCCGATCACAGTGTTTGCCCGCTCTTGGCATGACTACCTTGGACTTGTCACGCTAGGAGCTGATCCATTCTTTAAGAGCTCCCTATGAATAAAGAGAAAGAAGGCATATTCACTTTCAGGTAAAGGACTTGTCAATCTACCCTATGCCCTGTAAAGTCTAGGCTCCTCAATCTTTTTTGGTTTTGATGGTATACCTGACCAAGAAATGAGGATATCCAATGAGTTAGGAACCCACCTTTGTTCTGGATTCGGCGGATTCAATTGCTCCAGTTTTGACTCTCGTTTTGACTCTAGCTGCAATCCACTTATATCCCTAACCTGTCCTATGTGTGATGTTTGATGCCAAAAATCGTATGAAAATGAGAGATAGTCTGACTGGCGGCTTAAGTAGGGGTGCTATCTAATGTTGTCTTACCTTCTTTATTCTTTGACTTTTGGAAGCCGAGTCTAAGATTCGATTGATTAGTTCCGGAAAGAGGTATTGATTAGACCGATGAGATAGATAATGAATTAACGGAGTAAGGGAAACTCCCATGACTGGAACTGGCTCTTGGCAAGGGCGACTCTTCCTTGACTCTTAGTTGATTGTGATGGGTCTAGTCTCGGATCATTCTATCTCAACATGGGCCTATTGGATCACTCAACTCGTTGTCGAACTCATTTCCTTTCCTTTTATTTTATCAATCCCTATTCTCTTCTCTTCCCTGTATCTATGAAATTCTGTTCCTTCTTTATTCGGATTTGCATTTCCTTTTTGATCTCCCCGGCTCACTCCGACGGGATCTACCTTATGTATGATTCCCAATCCACCGTAATGGAACCACCCTAACCCTTGTTTCAGAAAGATTGGTCGGTTCGACTGCCATGCCATTGAGTCGAAGCTTGCGCTGGATTCCTTATTTGATCAATAATAGGAAAGAAGAAGAGAAGCGGAAAAGTTGATGAGGCCCCCCAACTCCCCAATCTGTCCTCACCCGGATGCCAAGCAGACCAAACTAAATAGAATTCAATTAAGAGATCGCGTCTTTGATCCATGGATCATATCGATCGGGAACTCAATCGAATGCATAAGGCTGCCTTAGGTAGATAGCAATTTAATCGATAGCTATAACTAGGATATATATCCAAAACTTTTTCATTTGATGCAAGGAAACAACTCATTTAATAAGACTAACTGCTCATTTCACTTTCTTATGAATCTTATTGAGGTGGGGCTGTAACCCCTTCTTTTTTGTACAAGGCGAGGTCGGCTAGCTGTAAACCTTGATTTCGAACCGCCCTGGAATTGCTCCTGCGGATTCTCCTGTTTCATATCTAGCTTATGTATCTTCTTACACTAAGGATTCTCCTGCGCTAATACCACACTTGATAACTTCAACACTGAAAGTGGCATTCTTATACTTTTGTTGAATTCCTATATTTGAAGAATGGAGCACAGAGTTACCAATATCTATCATGCCTAGGTCGGGAACAAGACTGATTCCGTTACTTCTCTCTCTTCGGCAACGACAAAGAAAGGACTTGGTTCTAATTGGAATTCCCCGCTTCAATCTATTTCATCTGATTAATCTGACCAACTTAGAATATCATATTTCCCAACACCTTGACTTCCCGCTTAAGATCTTTATGAAGCGTCTTCTTTTCGAGTCGACAACTTGGGCTTGGGGCAATAGGTCCCGGCAAACTCTGTTAGTGCAGGAGAAATCCTATTATTCTTATTATCGAGATCCATACCCTAAACCTTTCATGGCATCTGACTTGCACACTCCTACTTTCATACACAAACCTTTGAGCGGGAGCGGGACAATAAGTTGAGTTTTAAACTACACCTCGCTCACACCTTGCCTTTCACTTCATCTTTATCTACCCTATCGTGGTAAACTCGAAACTCAGTTAGCAGTAAACTAGAAAGTCATACAAGTCATATTTGGATTTCATTGAATTTCCTACCTAAACAGCACTCTATCTCAGACTCATAACCCCTTGTTGCTTCCTTTCGAACTATACATTCTCCTTACTTGAGAACAGGAACCTCATTAACTAGAACAGCCTCTTACTCTTCCACTATAATGGGAACTGGCCTAGTTTGATTCAAGTACACTAACCGCCAGACAAGCTACTACTACAAACGGCCAAGCAACTACAAAAAGGCAACTGTCAGAATCAAAACACTCCGTAGCCAAGTTTGTCTTACGCTGCGCGGTAGGGCCGCTCCACTCCTTTTGTTATTACTTCTGATGTGTTTATGGCGTCAGGGCCGCTCCACTCTTTTCGATTGCCTGTTTTGAGTTCAGGTATTGTTAGCTTGGGTTCTATTCTTTTACTCCATAGCTCAATTCTTTGTTTACTGTTTGATTTCCCTATTTCTTGCACTCGAGTTGGATTCCCTAAGATACCCACTGATTCTTGGACTGCTTAGTTCCACTATGATAGTGTTCGTTTTCATTCTTTATTGACTATTGGATTATGGTTCCTCTCTTTGACTGTTATACTGTTGTTAACAATTATGCCTTCTTATAGTAGCTAGGAGCGTCTCATTCTTATACTCATAACTTGTATTCTGACTTCTAGGTGAAAGCCCCAGTTTCCAGTCCAATTCGTTAGGGCATTATTCCATTCTTATTATCAGTAAGTTAAGCCCGAGTTTTGCGTTTCATTCCCTCTGGTAGTAACCCAATTCTTCTTGTTGGCCTAGTGAAGCCTTAGAGGCATGAGTTGTATCCCTATTTAGTAGTTCGATCCTTGGCATGTTTGGGTTCGAGTCTCCTATTAAGAGTAGGACCAATCTGAGAAACTGTAAAGCAAGGTTCGGGTTCATTAGTGACATTTTGATTAGTAGCGGTTTTCACCTAATACTGTGTGGATAAGGGTATCAGCCTTTCCGGTATTAGTTTCAGAGTCAAAGAAAGGCACAGACAGGCTTAAGGCAAGTAAGCACAGGCTTATAGTGTGAGAAAGTAAGCAAGAGTTTGTTACTGTAGTAGTATTATTTAACTAACTCAGGATGTGGGGAAAGGCCGTTTAAGAGTTGGATAGGGGAGTATCAGAGCGGACCAAGGATAGTAGGGCTCATAGGCACCAGTGGAATTACTATCCCTTCTTTCATTCCCATGTTCTAGGTTCCAAACAATTACTCCCGATATCCAATCTGTTCCCATGCTTTACTGGCTTAGGCTCCCGCCTTCCATTCTTTATTTAATAATAACTACTCTATTCTTATTCCTCGTCCAAACTCTTAAGCCCAGACTTGTTCCTGGCATCCTAGCTATCAAACGAAAACTCCTGCCTATCATTCTTGACTTACTTATTCCATGAAGCGCTAGGTTTATTCTCGTATGCCCAGGTTCGACTCTTGTTATTGGTATAGTGAAAGTCCCGTTGCTGTGCTCAATTCCTTCTTAATAAACAGAGAAATAGAACTAGGTTTGGGTAGGTACTACAGGAATACGTAGCTGGGGAACATTAGTGGAATGGCATACTCCAACCGGAAACAAAGAAAGAAAGATGTTACTTAACACCCAAACAAGAGCTCCATCGTTCAAATAGAAAACAACTAAGGTTTTTGGACTGCTTTGAGCTAATAAATCACTCGAAAATATTATATAAATCACCGTTGAAACACAGGATGAAAGCAAGGCATAAAGGAATTGAACCAGTGTAGTGTGCACAAGGCAAGCAACGGTACAACCCGCTAAGCGCCAAGTCCCTACTAGCATTAAAGCAAGGATCGGAAGACCAACAATAGAACTACACAAGGGCGGTGGACAGGAGCGGGAAACTTATAGGTTAAGGCAATAGGGACGAAGTTCACAAGTTATACTTCCACAAAAAACTCCCCATCTATGGATTCAAACCTAGCAGCGCTTATCGCATTCTTTAGCGCCTAGAACATTGCGCTACCGTATCTAGGTCTCCCGCATCTTGCTTGAATAAAGTAACTGCTTACTCAAAGCTGTCCTGCCTGGCTATAGGTCTGACTGTCCTTGCTTTGATTCTCTCTTTTCTTTATGAAATTCCATATTCTATGAAATTAGATTAATACAACCTAAAGTCTATTCTCTATAGGTAGCCGAGCCTTACTTCATTAGTTACCCCAGCCACCAAGCACTCCAACTCAATTCTTTGGACCACTACAAGGTCAAGCCAAGCATGCAAAGCAAAGACTCGGAAATCAAAGCTAAGGTTGGTTCAGGGAAGAGTTTAGAGTATGGCAGAACAGGAGGGCTATTAATATGGGGAGCTTATTTGATTTATCGGTGTTGGCTATATCTCGGTGTTGAGCAAGTACTGTCTTCATCGGCTAACGAAGCAGTTATTAGAGCAATTCCCGTTTTTGCCTTGTTTGCCTTTTGAGTAGTCGTAGTTGCTTGTTGGGTATGAGATGAGTGAGAGATCAAGACAGAATCAAAGGAAATATAAGTTGCGTATAGAAAACTTGTAATCTGAGTAATAACTTTCCGATAGGGCGAGCTTCTGATACTAGATGGTGCTCCTACTCGGTCAGGTGATAGATCGAATGCAGACTTAACCGCATCATCACGGCACCGAAGGCAGAAGGGAAGCTGTTTAGTGTATTGACAAGCGGCTTCTATATCATATCCATGTCAGTGAGATTTGGAAATTAAACAAAGAACTCCTATTAGAGCACTGAGTCTTGTTGTTCGCCCCCGACACTAATTCTGATAGATGGGAAAAGAGAAAAGGAAATATCCGTTTTTGCCCTATCTCTTTGCCTTTTGAGTAGTTGCTTGGCCCTACTTCTTCCAACATATCTTGTTTATGCCTCAGATCTCTCTTACTTTCCTTACAACACTGGGATCCAAAGAGATTCTTTACGACTTAGCGCTTCAAAGCAAGCCAGATATTATTCCCTCTTTACCCAGCACTGCATTCCTGGCAATTCGAGTCATATGATTAAAGTCGAACGAACAGAAATAGACCCCGTATATAAGTAAGTCGTTTTTTGAAAGTATCGTCCATTCCTTTTTAAAGAACTGAAGGAGACCCGTCGCCAACAACGAACCAACAAGCTTAGTATACAAAAGCAAGAATAGAAAGGAACGAACCTCACATAAGGCGTTATTACGAGTTAAGGGCAAGTCCTGTTTCGGGAGTTATGAAGTAAGCAGAAGAAGCAAGTTGAAGTTAAGTTTGTTTCTAAAAGTTCCCCCCTTACGGCAGAAGAATTTGTAGGATCGAATGAAGGTGCAAACGCTTATGTCCTTGAATCTATTGATGTTCCAGTTCTTGTCGACTCTCAATATTGACAGCCTTATTTTACTTTACTTATGAAGCTAAGCTCCTTTAAGCGAGCCCCTTAGTTGCTTATCTTGTGTGTCTTTACATCATTCTTTCTATGCTCCATGTGCAAGAGAGAGAAAATCTTAGATACTGACAAATACCCATTTCACATTATATCTTATAGGCGCAAGAGAGAGAAAAGAAAATAAGTTAAATGTATCTGAACTAACTGAGTTCGCCGGAACAAGCCATTTATTTTATACTGATTGATATCTGTCTGTGCGAGGGTTGTCATAGTAGAATACATCTGTTATAGTGGAATTGAGTTTATATAACCTTGTACACCTACCGGATTCAAGGACTGAGTTAAGAAATGCTGATTTGAGTGTAGTGTGGAATTGCCAGATTCATATGATTGTTCTTGTGTTGTCGACTTGAATCCGTTTGTCGATGAGAATTAAGCCTTCCTTCTTGCTTGTTAAGGATCAGAAGCTGTGCAGTATCTCGGTGAAGCATCTATTGACTCCTTAAAGTAGTTGCGCCAACTCTATTTGTTCTATTAATTACCTATTCTCTGCTCTTATACTATTTCCCATATTAGTTCTCCCTTTTCTATCTTATCCATTTATGAGCAAGTCCGATATAGATCCAAGTAAATACACTGCTTGTTCTTATTTATACAGGGCTACCAGACTCAAACTGTCCTGAGGATGCTGACTGACTTTCGCCAACACCTGGATACCGCACTGCTAAAGCGCCTAGTGTAGAGATTGATTCGAGAGTCGACTAGGATGAAACAAGTCTCCAGTTGTCGGGTTTTTAAGGTATAAATACACACAGTAAGGATATAAAGCAAGTAAAGAAGCTAGTGCACCGGCCAGATCAGAAGCTTTGTTCTATCTCGGAAGGGACTCTAAAGATGGTTGGTGTTCAAGCCTAAACCCCAAACGAAGTCAAGCCAACAACTCTCAATCAGGTGTGAAAGCCAACAACTCACAATCATGGTGTACAGCGCGTGCAAAAGTATGACTTATAGAAATAAGGGAACAAACAAACTTATTCGACCCTTGCGAACTGCCTTGCCTTGCTTTAAGAAGAGGAGAATTGGAGCGCACATAGGCCAAAGTAACTAGTAAACTCATCTATAACTGCTGCAGGCTTTCATTCATCTTCTTGCTTTGAGCTGCTTACTTCACTTTGTGCTTCCGGGGTGGGTGCCTATTGCCCATCAAACAAATAGAGCCTTGTTGAATTCGATTCCACATAAAATTAGTTGACCCTGGTTGTGATACAGAAGCTTGAGAAGGATCAGAGTGAATTCCGTATTTGTTGCCGGAGTTAGATTAGATGGAGGCAAGAAGAGAACAGAACTGATAGAGGGATAGGAGCAATCGGTATGTATAGTTGCCATAGGTAAGAGGTAGCATAGAAGTTCTAAGAGATGAGCCAGAGGATGGAGTTAGATGATAAAGAGTTATACAAGGTTATTTGTAGTACCTAAGGAATGCAGAGGTCGGGTAAAAAGATAGTAGTGGAGAATGTCCTGTTTGTTTGAGTTAGCCTAAGCTGCTTGCCCCTCTGTGCGTTAAGTCTCCTACTTGCTTCTTAGGTTTAGTCTTTTACTTGTTTTGTGTTACTCCTCAATTGCTTGTTTCTTTCGAACAGAGCTCCTCTCTGCTCTAATACTAATGGCGTATAGGGTATGGGACTAATTAATAGTAAAACTAAAAGGATAGCGGGACCATAGGGAATCTCACAAGTAATAGAGAATATGGGTACTGCTAACAGGACTCGAACACCACCCCTAACGACTTGGAACCGCTGCTTATGAGAATCAAACGGGGAAATAGGACTTGCCTACTGCCCAAATAAGCTGGCCTTCAACCCAACACCCCTTATACTAAATTCATTCTGATGCTTATGAGTTTAGTTCCGTATTCCTAGGTATGAGGAAAAGGATTATTAGCTTAGGGGTCAGTCTTACCGGATAGAAGTTATAGGTGGAAACCAAGAGAGGTAGGCTCGAACTAAGAAGCAAGGACATCTCCCAGCAGTGAGAAAGAATCAAAGGTATAATACAACCTAAAGAGGAGTACTTTCAGAATTAGATATAATTCAGCCGAGTGTTGAATCGGTAGTTTCAATCTGATAGTGGGTAGTGGAAAGCCCTATGTGTTAACTTAGTAGCCTAAGCCTTACTTGCCCCTCCCTTCTTAGGTCCCTGCCTCGCCAGTCCTACACTTTTGTTACTGCAATGCGGTTGTTAGCCTGGCACTCCCGCCTTAAAGACTTGCTTGTTAGTTTAGGTATTCCGATACTGTCCTCAATTCAGTAGCTCAACTCGCGGGCTTATACTCTCTCTTTCTTAAACATTGTCAGCCTTTCTTTCAAGTAGTAAACAAAGAATTGGGCTAAGTAATAGAATAATGGTAGACTCCAACGCGCCAGAATAGTTCCACTCAGATACAAGTACAAGAATCCAAGTGAAAATAAGGAATCCTACTCGGTAGTCCAAGTCTTACTGCTTAGTTGCGTTCCGTATCTCTTGTTTTCAAACCCCTACTACTTACTCACCTCGCTCTTAGACTCCTGATCCAACATCCGTAGCCTGACACTCCTATGTTATAGCTTAAAACTGACTACCCTGTCTCTAGCTCTTACTCGGAAACTCATGCCTAAAGTTCTTGCGGGCCCCTCTTATGATTTATTAGTAATCTCATTCTCGTACTTTGCCCTTTCAACTCCTGCCTTACATACCCACGTTCTTAGTTTAGTCTAATACTTGTACTGCATAGCTTCAATCCTCATTGACTCTTTCTCTTGTCTCAACCTATAAGTTGTAGGATTACGCTCCTTTCTTGACATTCTTACTCGCTTGTTTAATTGTTCTACTTGTACTTGTTCCACTTGTACTTATACACTACCACCTACGCTGGAACCTTGCTATAATACTATACCATTATAACATAACAGTAGAACATAGCTTCTATCCCCTTGCCATCAAAACAAAATGAGTACTTCTCGTGCTTTAGCCACTGGCAAACAGGCTGAGCTACTGATTCGTAGAATGAGACTTACTTACCTGTAGGCATACTCGACTTTAATTGCTGACTTCAACTAAAGCAAAGAAATAGGACTGACTACTTTCATAGCAAAACCGTACTAATGGCTTCAACACTCATTACTTTCTTGCTTGTGAGTTAGAGCCTTGTTCATATGGCTGCTTTCCCGGCCTTACTTGTGTTTGCTTCAACCTTACTATCCTTTATATGATTCTTTGACTTACCTCTTGAATTCTTCTATTGATGAGATATATTGTATGCAATAATAGAGTCAAACTACAGCTTCTAAGGCAACAACCAGTGCGAATAAGAAAACAACTAAGAAATAAGGCTTTAAATATAACCTATTAGAATTGAGCCGGGGCTAACCCTGGCATCCTTGCTTCTTAGCTGCAGTCTACTATTCCCCGCTCGTAGTCTCACTTCCAGGAGTCTCTGGTTGTTCTTCAACTCATTGGTATGATCTAGCACAGTATCCGATTTCCCCTTCTAAGTTCGAAGTCAACTCATAGGTACAGATATAAGAGCACTAGCAGCAATAATAAGCAAGGACCCAACGAACCAAACCATACCCATGGGACTAAATTACGTGTTTCAAGATTCAGTTTGACGGTAACCCCGACGCATCCTTTTGGGCAGCCCTGCTTTTTTGCCGCTACACTCTTTTTACTCAAAAATAGCTATGGTTATTCTATTGACGAAGGAGCTATGGATTGGGTGCTCAGTAAACTTCCGTACCTAACTCCTTTATCGAATTCTTTTAATAGAGATCGAACCTCTGAACTTCCCACACGCATTATTCTAACTGGCCTTACCGAACTCGGAACTCCCAATCCCACTAAAAAGAGAGAAAAGAACAAGGACTTCTGCTTCAAAAGAGTAGAATAGAACTAGTGCCAACGGGAATGCAACACTCACTGATGAAACTAGACCACTACTTGCTGGGGCAAGAACTACACTTGAATAGCATCCCTTGCCGACCTGTCCTCTGGAAATTGAATTTCTATCTTTTCTAGTAGTTGCTTGGCCGCTGATGCTGACGAAGAAAGGACTTGTTGCGAGCAGCTCACTCACTTTGTCTCCGGGGGGCTTTGGAGTGTCCTTAAGCAATTGGCGGTAGGAGTTCATTGAATGAGTTGGTTACGTTCGGGCAAGAGTCAGTGCATTAATGAGCTCCTCAATTCCTATATTAGATGAGAAAAGGATGGAGATGATTTTCTTTGAGCAACAGAGCCATCAAAGGAACCAGCAAGCAAAGCGGGAAAGGTAGAGTTTCAGAAGATAAGTATCTTTGAACTCACCCCTCGTAGTAGTTGTTACTTGCACTTATATTAAAGCAGCTTGCCGGACTGTTTTGTCGTAGTTGCTTGGCGAGTGGAATTCTCAGTTGCATATTCCTTGTTGAATTCGAGTGGATTTCTTCGTGGACTCATATGAAGAAACCCGTGTTTTTTAGATGCGAAGGAATTTCCCCTAATAGACCGATCAAAAACATAGAAAAGTTATCGAAACACGGGAAAAAACAACGCACCCAGATTTTCCCTAATAGACCGATCAAAAACACAAATTATTTGATGAAACCCGGGAAATAATGTTGCCGTGTCACATTAGTAGTGACTTGCCTAGACGCGAAGTCATTTTCCCTCCTGGACCGATCCATTTCCATTCATATTTTATGTTTTCCTGTGTTTTTTGATAGCTTCGTTAGTGGCGTGGTTGACTTGACCCTACTTCTTTTGTTTGAGCACCCGACCTCTCCTTACTCTTTTCTTTCGTCAACACCTGACTTGAGATTAAATTCTGACTCTCCCCTATTAACGAGTTGAATTATTACTATTTCAGAGCACATAGTTGGGTTTGTGACTTCTTTCTATTATAGGGGAACAGAGCACTCAATGAAATTCTTTCGCACTATGGCTAAACCTACAATTATGGGCACTCTACCTCTATATACAAATCCTGCTAGTTTCATTCTAAGTGTTCTCCCAGATTCGCTAGATCTATCCTTTAGTAACTGAGTACCCGCACTTCATTCTGACTTTCTTTATTCGGCTCCTATACCTAGAGACTTTCCTGCTCTAGCTACGGATTACCTTGTTTGTTTACAATAAGACATCCTCCGCCCCGGGTAGTAAATATGGAACTTGTCCTGTCCTAGTTTACCCTTAAACTAGTAGTCAATTCAGTTTCTGGTAAAGAATCTACTAGCTTTGAAGCGGGGAGTGGAGAATTACCTACTCCCCTAGTGAGCTAGAGTTGAATCCTGGGCAACAGGGCTGGCAGTTCTTGTTTAATACCGAGTTCAATCCTTTAACACCAGATCGAGAGTCCCCTCCGAAACACTTTCCCGACACCTACCGGCTTGGACAGATGAGACAGAAATGATATCTTTGCGACCGATTCCAATCTCCCGAAATAAGTCAAATAAATGAGTCACAAACTGGACTACCTCTACTCTTGAACTCACTGTTGTGCTGCTCACTTTAACTCCCCTTGAAACAAAGAATGAAACTTACTGAGGGCAACTATGAACTTAATCTAGACTCAGAGTAGGGGCCATCTTCAACTTTGATGTAACTATTGTAACTAAGTAAGATACTAAGAATAAGGGAACCCTTTGAAAGCCTCAAATAATTCCATTTTCAACAGGTTTTCTCTCTTCCTAGCAATGACTCATTGAAACTCATAAACTGGCCTTATAATGAATTTCTTCCTCTGCTCTGGGCTCCAAATAGAACTCCGACAAGCTTAGGGTTACAAGCAACTACAATTAATAACAGAGGTAATATAACCAAGTCCTTTTCTCGGTCTTCGTGGCGTCAGTGAGTTCCACCAAGCAACTACTAGAGACTTTCGGGATTCTATTTCAATAAATAGTAGTATACAAAACTCATGACTGTAACGCTACTAATTCTTATAGTTGTTACTGGAACGAAACTCATTCATATATTTACTTGTCTTATTCAAATACTTATTACCATATACATACTATGCGCTAGATCGTACCCATTCTTTCTATCCTTAGTGTAGTACCTGTTCTTACATGCAATTGAAGAATTAGGAGCACTTGGTTAGTTACCCATATCATAACCTAGGCGAGGAACAAGACGGATTCCGTTAGTTACTTGTCCCCTTGCCCACCTCTCCTCTTCTCTTATTTAAACATTGTCAGCCTTTCTTTCAAGTAGTAAACAAATTGCTTGATCTGATTGCTGTTAACAACCTTGATTATGACTTTGCACGGTGTACTTAATTGGAGTTTGCCGACGCCGTTGTGCTTGTTTAGTTTAGTTCTGGCGTCATGGAGCTTAGACTAGACAAGGGTATTCATGGCGTCAGCAACAGGCAAGTCACTACGGAATTCTTGTTGGAATGTTTTGAACTGACCCTATACTCAATTTGGCTGGGCGCTTGTCTGCATGTCTCTTTCATTCCTACTTTCCAGAGAGGAAGAGGAGAGAGCTCGAGAGTCCAATTATCCAGTTTCAAGTCTTGTTAAATGCCCCTTGTAGTGGTCTAAAGAATGGAGTTGGCCGTGCTCCTGTAATTCCCTATCCTGCCTCCCTTCCATATCGGTTGTATAAATTAATTCATTTGTGGCCTAAGATGTTAGGTGTTAATATGCCTAGGTGAAATATACCGTATAACATACTTTCGAGTCAAAGTAATTAGCCATTCTCCAAGTTGAACATGATTGTACACTCGCAAGGTCTCGAACCGCTCTAAGACAAACTATTAAAACTCGGGATTAAACTCTAACTGGCACTTGACCTGTCCCTTGTATCTAATTCGAACCTTTCTTACCTCTCCTTCCCGCTTCTAAGCTAACTCATTCACGGAACTTTTAGCTTTATGGTTCTCTTTCTGGTTCAGCTACCTATGCTCTTGGGTTACTACCATTCTATAACAGGCTTTCAGTGCCTTCAGCTCCTTGTCAAACATTCATTTCTCTATGAATTGAACTGAACTGCTTTGCTTAACCTCTGTAATTCCCTGTTGTTTCTATGCAAGACACTCTTAATGATAGAGCTTCAACATATTTTCGAGAACTTGACCATTCAAGTCGACTTTCATTGCTGCTCCGCTGACTCCCTACTTTAAGCTCAAGCTAACTGACTCAACAAGGAAGCAAAGCCATGAGGATAGAGAGTTGGGTTACTATAACTTATACAATATGTGAGTGAAACTCTTTTCAACAGGTAACGGCGCTACTGAGTGAAGTCAGTCTTGATACAATGCTCAATTTTTCATATCTGAGTGGATAGCTGGATTCAATAAAATAAGTGAGGGCAGGGCGTTCCGCTAAGGCTTACTTTATTGGGTGCTTACATTAATTCTTTCGCACAACATCTTGCTAAACAAGAGCACCTGAAACAATACTAGAAACTGCTCCATCTGTGGCTTCTGCGCTAAAAGAAGAAAGAACTTGTTCTATCCCTCTTTACTAAGAATATTCTACACGAGAAACTATGTGACTCGAAAGAAGCCTATTCTTTTGCCTCTACCTTATGTAGAACTCATTAATAATATCTCTGGCAAACTACTGATATAAGACTCGTTTGTTCCCTTTCACTCTAATACAAGGAAAGAGCCCAGCCCCCTTCTATCTTATATTTCATGAAAATAGACTATAAATTCAGTACTTTGCAATAGCTACCCATAACTTAGTAATTTGCAATAGCTACCCAAAGAAAATATACTTGAGAATAGAACACCAGATACCACGCCCCTAACTATAGTCAAAAGCATTAGCGCCACAGCTTATTGAATTGAGGCAACCTCCCTCCACCTTATTCAGTAATGTGAGCTTTGTAAGGAGTGTGGTTTTTCATTCTATATTCGTTACGCTAGATTCATTCCGCAGTCTATATTCATTCTGAAGTGTATAGTATCACTGGCCCACTTATTTTGAATTGTTGTGTTGCAGTGCTTATAGTAAGTATCACTGACCTACTTATTGTTCATTATTGTTAATGTTTGCTCAAGCAGTAGAAAGTAGAGTATCTCGCAGCTCGAAGTAAAGTAGATAGATAGTGTAAAGTTGCAAGACCCTACTGCTCCCCTACTATACTTGCGCAAAGCAAAGAAAAAAGCAACTACTAACCTGGAAATGAGATTCTGTTCTGTGCAGTAAGCAGTGCTGTCTTACCCGACCCTCTTTCTTCTATAATCGAATGTGTCCCTACCCTAACCCTGAGATCCGGAGTGATGTTACTATGCTTCTATCAGTGGTGTCTCAGATAAGAAATTCATGGTTGACTTCGGCCCTACTTGACTTAGTTGCTCAAGCAGTAGAAAGTAAAGTCTCTCGTAAGGAGTTCTCTCAAGTAGTCTAAGGTAACGGTATCAATCAATTAGTTGCTCAAGCAGTATCAAGTGTAGTTGCTCAAGCGGTATCAAGTCTATTTTCCAGAGGAGAGTATATTGATTGTCTATTTTAAGTCATGTTCTTATTTGGCACTATATTCTATTCATTAGGGAATTGGCACTAATATTCTATTCATTAGGGAATTTGGTTAAAGCTTTCCCCAGCCGCTTTTCATCAATGGACTCCTAAATCAATCAATAGTATACGAAGCAGTGGTTTGTTACTATTAGAAGATGTCAATACTTATCAATATACAATTATTATGGAAGATGTCAATACTTAGCTTAGTCAATAAATTAGAAGATGTCAATACTTAGCTTAGTCAATAAATCCATATTATAGAGCGTTTTTACACATAAGGAAATCAAGTAACACACGATATAATAATTATCTAACCTAACTTATTACTCTAAAGAAGAGAATGGTTGAGAGTACCCCGTATCTAAAGAAGAGAATTATTAGTACCAATACCAATGGAACCTATCCACCAGAATGTAGGCACCCAACAAAGCAAAGAGACTCCACTAGGACTTCACCGGTACTAATAGAACCTACCTACCGTCGGCACCCAAAGCAACTAGGACTTCTCATTTTACTGATTGAGGAGATGCCTTTTCTCTAATTCATATGATAGAACCCACTTATTTCTACATAGCATAAAGAGAAGAATTGACGAGCGAAATAAAGTAGAGAGAGCTACGAGAGATTCTGTACTTCCAGTTGAAAGAGCTAGTAAACAAGTAAACTCGTAACTACTATTCTTTAATGAATTCTATGTGCGCTACTATGCTTTAAGAGAGAGATTCTATTAGATGTAGATGTGGGCTACTATGCTTTAATGGAATCCATTCTATGTGTGCTACAATTAAGAAATCAATAGATCCAATTGTGTCTACTTGTGGTGTGCATGACCCGAATGACCACCTGATGGGCAAGTGCTTTCATGAATGAATGTGGTAAACCAATCAATCTTTTCGTTACATATCAGGAAACCTGCCCCAGCTAACTCGATTTCCCGAAGAAAAGAGAGAGAGGGCGTTCCATATGGAGCTCCTGAAGAAAGGACGATGATACCTTTGGTAGGCATTGGGGATATCCTAGATGATACCTTTCCTATTTCATTGGAAGTAATCAGGAAGATTCCTCTTTTTATATGCCTACATGACCGTCGATCGTGGGAAGATGAAAATCCCAACAAGAGTGAGTAGCCTTGCCGATAAAATGCTATTGTATACCATATGTGTCGAGATAAAGTTAGGGTCTCCTCTCACTTTCCGCTGACACCCCTTAACGCCATTCATTTGAAAATCGTAAATACCCTGCGAAACCTAAACTACGTAACAGGGCTTATATATGTGATACTATGTTCCTTTTTCAATCCAAAGTCGTGGTTATCAAACTCTTCATCGAAGTCAAAGTGATCACACTCGGATAGCATTTACCGTGAAAGGGCTAAGACTTTAGGAGGGGGCCCCGCAACAAGGAATGTAAAAAAACTACCAACTCGAGAACTTCCATAGTATTCCTTGCTGGCAAAGAGATAAGGCTGTTAACTGAACTGATCAAAGCCTCTATCCGTTGAACATTGCTTTAAATAAATGAAGCCGGCTCTAGCCATTGACCATATGGATTACTTTCACCCGTACCTGAGTCAGAGGTATTTCTTATTTAGATACAGAACAGACACACTTTCTTGCGATAAAATATCTAATAGAACTTTCACCCACTTATAGTAGATCCCCATCCATTTGCCTCACACTGGCTTACAATAGGGAGGAACTGGCCAAGAGAGCTCACTCCTTCTACATGGACTCATAAGAATTTCCCACTTTCCAAGTCTCTCCCACGCGTAGATCCAAAGGGGAAGAAAGCCAGGGAATAGTCTAACTTCCTTAACCAGAGATTCGATTATTCCGACAGACTGCTTGGACCTAGAATCTCCTTTTTTTGACCTATACCCACTTGGGAAAGAGAAAGATATGACCGGCCCCACCAATCACCTATGTATAGCCTACAACTCTTATACTAGCTTTAGCCTACCACTCTTATACTAGCTTGTAAAGACTCCTTCCTTCATAAAGTGACTCGCTTTATCACTGGATAGAAGCAAAAAGGAGCAGAACCGGATGAAAGCACAGCACATGGACCTAGCTTGCAGGAACAAGATGGAACGGAAATTGGCTCGAAGAAGACCTCGATCGATCGAATATGGATCTGGATAGGCAGGCGCTAGAGAGATTTTATGTTTTTTTAGACTCAAGGATATTTCCAAATACAATATCTTAGCAGCTTTCAAAAAGCACTTTATTACAAAAACAATAGCTAGACGGAGATAGCTGGTCTGGAGACTACCTTATTTCTGAAATGGAATAAATAGGGGAATTAGCAATTCCATTGGGTAGGCGGCTTCTTAGAGGACTCAAACTGGCTGGGCAAAGTTAAGGATTGAAATGGAAACTAGATAGATGGCTTGGAATTGAAACTCCAACGTGCTCACCTAAGAGAAAATCAAAGGCCTGGGAATTAGCGCTTACAGTCCGGAGGCTTAACTTCTCCCCATAGATATAGCGGGAAACGAAAACTTGACAAAGCTGTAAAAGAAGCTTGCAACGGCTCGACCAAAAGCTAACTTCACTATAACTTGAATTGCATCTATCAAAAACGATGGGCCCGCAAGAGAACTAAAAGAACCATGCAGGGAACTTGAAATAGCTAACGAATGAAGAGAGAAAGATAGAGGAGAGCTTATTTACTGCATTGTATGTAAACCGGGGAAGAATGGATTGAGGCACCGACCCCTAGTTGACTTTGCCCTAACCCTTACTTATATTTATCGTGAGGTTGAAATAGCCCATACAATAGATGTAATAAAATCCGGG
This sequence comes from Musa itinerans, assembly GCA_001649415.1. NCBI lineage: Eukaryota > Viridiplantae > Streptophyta > Magnoliopsida > Zingiberales > Musaceae > Musa > Musa itinerans. The sequence goes on from LVTN01000727.1 coordinate 108,406, forward strand.
TTGAAGTTCTACCATTAAACATACTATCCTAAAGTCAGAAGTTCTACCAATAAACATACTATCTTAAGGGAACATACTATCTTAAGGGGAATCGAAGGGCTCTATATATGAGAAGAAACTTAAATGAAAGAAGACTCAAAGGTCAAACAAATTCACTAGGATTGGTTCAACTTCCTTGCGTACCACTTTGGAAGCCCTATCATCACCTATCCGTATGTGCTTTCTTGCGCTAGATCTTGCCCTAGCTTGACCCTATAGCCCTTGACTGCAGGATTGGGACATCAGTGAAAGTCTTTAAATTCTAGTGATTTCATCCCAACAGTTTACCCTAATTCTAGTGATTGAAGAGTTTTAGCGACAGCTGATCCTTCGATGTTTATCTGGCAATCCTCCTTTTAGATAGTGCTGCTTGACCGGTTCTTCATTAGCTGTTCTTTGTTCATTGATTTCTAGAGTCTACTCTCTTCACTGTTTTCTATGAAGGATCTAGGTTACATTCATTCTTTTCTGTGGATTGAGTCATACACCACAGCACTTGCTTTTGACTCAGTCCAAGTATTGACTTTCTTTGCTTTATCGTAATAATATGAGAAATAGAAAACCCGCTTATACTCGGCTTTTGGCAAGAAACTGTCTCTCTATGATGGGACCTTGTTTCCAGATCCTGTTGTTGCCGGCTACCGTTAGTCGCAAACGAGCCCTTCTATTCCTTACTTTATGCTTTCTTTGGTTCCCGATATTCGAATATGGACCTAGCGGCATCAATAGTGTTGGCCTGAGCTGTCAGTGCCACCCGCATAGGCGATGGAATCGAATGCATGACTTTCACGATCGTTTTCTAAGTGGCGCTTTACTTGCTTTACAACTGAGGACCCAAAAAGATGTTTTTCTTCGATGAATTCAAAGCTATTATTGGCAATGGGACATGGGAGCCTCCACTGACCGACCGCTCAAAATGCCGTTGGATGCAAGTGGTTGTGTGAAACGACACCCGGACGGAAGCATTGATCGTTACTAAGCCCGTCGTCAAAGGTTTTCATCAAGGATCTAGCGTTGATTATGCTGATACTTTATATCCGGTCCCCACCACCATTCGTGTTTTTCTTTGCCTTGCACTTTTTCTGGGCGGGCCCTTAAAACAACTGGATGTTAATAATGTCTTTTTTCAGGATTCTTTTTCGGAATAGATGTATATATCCGGATTTGTTTCTCCTAATTTGCCATGTTTGTCGACTCTGAAAGTCTATCTACGGTCTAAAGCTGGCTCCCAGTGCGTGGTATAAAAAACTCCGTTCCTTTTTTCGTTTTGTAAACTCCAAGTAAGACAGCTCACTCTTTATTGACTCTAACAATAGCATTCCAGTCTATTTTCTTGTTTATGTTGATGATCTCATTGTTACTGGCAGTGATGCTTCCTTCATTTCCAAGTTCATTCTGTATTTATCTCGTCCCCTCAAGGACTTGGGTGCTCTTCCTGATTTTCTGGGTGTTGAGGCAAGACCCGCGGGTATCTTTCTATCTCAACACAAAGAGATTCATGAGCTTGTTTGAACGCACTCTTTTGTTTTTACTGGTGCCAAAGAAGTAAGCACATCTCTTCCTACCTTGTGTAAGCACTTATCTTCATTGGTTATTCATGATGGGCCGGCAAATGCCACTTCATTTGTTATTCATGATGGGCCGGCAAATGCCATTTCATTTAGTAGCACCATTGGCGCTCTCCAGTACCTCTACATCACGCGGCCTGATATAGCCCATCACGCGGCATGATATAGCCCACGCTGTCAAAAAACGATCGCCATTTATGCATCCGCTATCTCACATTGGGCAGCTGCCAAACACCTCCTTCCATACTGAAAATGGTACTTTTCTCTTTCATAGTTGATTTCTCAAGCGCTCCTCCTTTTTGTGCATGCCTACCCCCATGCAGATTGGGCTGGTAACCGACCGTACTTCTACAATGACTTCTATTGTTTCTTGGCAATGCAATTTCCTAGAGTTATCGCAAGCAGCGATCAGTTGCCCGATCATCGACGGAAGCAGATTACCGTGCTGTAGCTGCCTCAGCTGCTAAATGAGCTTGGGTCCAATCTCTCCTCGTTGGGGTTATATTTCTCTCACCCGTCATATATTTCTCCTCAGGTGTTTGGCGCTACTTATCTGTATGCCAATCCTTGTTTACATTCGCGCATAAAGCACATTGCCATTTATTCTCATTTTGTGCGTGATAAAGTATCGTCAGCTTCAAGTGTCTCATGTCTAAACCAAGGAGCAACTCGTTGATGCTCTCACGAAATCATTATCACGGCTACGGTTCTAACTCGTCCAAGATGGGTGTCTTGTCTCCAATAGGAGGACCATCGGGAGTAATAAGGATCAAATCCATCCACAAGGATTAATATCACCACAAATCACGGTCAAATCATCTATCAAGAAAATCATATATCAAAGAGATAGTCATCATCTCCAATAATCTTGGCTAGATAACCAACTAACAGTAACTGAGATAAATTCTCTCTTGTCACTTAGAACTCTAGATATATAGTTGTCATCTTTTGTTTATGGAAAATGGCCTAACATGTTGTATCCTGTACTTTACTATAGAAACTGTTTAGATCAATGTCAAATGTGCCTTAAATCTCTACAATTAGATTCTCTTCTTTTCTCTACAATTGGATTGTATTCTTTTAGTAATATGATCCTGTGACTCTGTTTGGTGGGCCTAGGCTGTTCGGAATAAGGGTATCGTCAAGACCTCTCGAGAATAGACGAAGTTGATTAATGGCAGAAGGCCGGATTGGAAAGTGCGGTTCGCTTTCTATGGAGATAATCAAAAGTAAGGACTGGCCCTGGCAAGCATTGGTTTGAAGAATAGGGCTGAGCTAATAGTATGCATACGGGGGTCGATCCGGAGACATGAAATGCAGGAAAAGGACTCTATTCAATTCCATCCGCCTTGAGAGAAAGTCAAACAAAACCCTCCCAGAATCATAGTGTATGGAATCCGACGAACTGGATCAATACGGCAACGGCACCAATGATGATATGGATTTTCTAATAAATGATTAGGCCCAACACATGGCATCCAAGAGCCACCGTGATCCTGTCCTTCGAATGCTGGGTAAAACACATGTTTCATTGGACACACTTTACCATCTCCGATAGTCCATATAATCGACCACATCCAGATGGCAAATACTATAACTTCAAGGATAAGGATCTGCCGAAGGAAGGAATGAACCATGACAAAGCCTTACACATTACTGTGATCACTACAGGGAAAAGGGTTCCAAATGGTTCTGGTTGACAATGGATCGGCCCTGAACATGTGCCCATTCAGAACATATGACAACACAAGGCGGGGGGTCATGGGCATACTGGCCTTAGAATGCACTTTTTGACTTTATTAATTAATAACATCACCAATAACATAACCCATTCTAGAATTAACTGGAGGGATAGACCGGTCCTTTATTAAGTACTAGACATCCCGACTTCATCTGCCCTGAAACTTGTAAGGCCGTGGATTCATGCCATAGAAGCGGTCCCCTCTGCTTTGCATCAGAAAGTCTAGTTCATACAGGGGATTCATTTCATTTCGATCTTTGGAGATCCAGAAGAGAAGAGCCGGTGCTAGACTCCTTTCCCAGTGCGATAAATTCAGCACGATGAAAACTTTGAATTGGCAGGATTCCTGTTCGAGCAAGTGAAAGGTCATTAAGTGGCCTTAATACAAACACTTCGCTATGTTGAAAAAAATCTGTTAAAACGAAATAATTCTTTTCCTCTTTGTGTATCAAAATGGGTTTCTCATCAAAATACCAACTCAGATATCCAAATGCAAATATCAACCAGCACAGTATAAACAATAGAGCAAATAATCAATCACACAGTGAAACCAAATCTTTTAACGTGCAAAACCCGAAAAAATCACGGGACCGTAGTCCACCTCAAACTTTCACTATCAATAATAATGATAACAGGTTTACAGTAAATCTTCTTTAGAACAACTAGAGGATCACAATAACATCAAGGACATAGATCTTGGCTCAAGAATAGATATCATCATCATATAGAATAAATCTCCTCAAAAGAAAATTCTAGGTCTCATAAAATGGATATAGTAGAAAAGTACCTCAAAGAGGGTAAACTGTAGATCAACACTGTTAGGATTGTAGAGTTTACTATAAAAATTCTACACATAAAATTTGGGTCAAAACGTTTGACCACCGATCGTCAAGCAGAAAACTCATAAACCTAATCTTTCTCTCTCCTTCTCTCTCTCTCTTCTTTTCTCTGCACGCCGTCGCTGCTGCACACGTCTACTATGCACGCTGCACACTTCACAACCCTAACCCCAGTCACCAGTCAAGGATTAGCTCTGTCCGTCCTATCATCTTTCTAATGTAGTTCGTCATTTATTTACTTTTCGCGGGATGTATCTTTCTTATAATTGGAATAAAAAGATTTCCATGACTGTTCCAAAATTGATACCTTTGAGCTTCAAAAAGAAATGGGAATCCGGATACTGCTTCCAAACCAGTAATTGAATTGGAACTTCCCTTCCTGCTTACTGAACCTATGATTCTTAATATATGAATGAGAAAAGTCCAACTCAACGTACCGCTGAAAAGCCTCGAGTCCTTGGTCGTTGCTTGGCGTTGACAGAGTTTGATGAGCCTCATTCTGTTAGTCAAGATTAAACGGTATCTCCCCCGTCTGTAGTAGTAGCTTGTTTAGAGCACATGGTTGGCTACTTATATATATCTACCATACCTGGCTAATTCATCTCTTGCAACTATACCTCTTATTGATGTTTTGTATACTATGGATGGCTTGTATAACTCCGGATATCCCTATATGGCTCTTGAAACAAAAACTCTCCTTTATGACCCGAAACTAAGGGAGCGGTCTTCCACTCAGGTATTCAACTAATAAGAATAAGGTATACGAAGTGGTCTTCTACTCTGATCCTACTAATACAAAGAATACTCCGATCCGAGACTCCTATAATACTACTACCCAGATTATATACTACTAAGAAAGGGAGCGGTTCCGATACTAACCTCTTCTAGGCCTACTACTATACAAAGAATACTCCGAGACATTAGTAGTTGCTCGGCTCGTTTCGTCAACAAGTCCTGTTTTTGTTTCTTAACTTCAAATAGAAGTCGGGTTGAAAGTTATCGTAGATAGAGAATCTGATGCTAAAGCGCTTTAGGGTTCCCCTGCGAGAAACTAAAGGAATTTCACTTGGCCAAACCTCCCTTTCACACCTGCTTGTTGCTTACTTGATAACAGCTGACACCAATGATTCTTTCCCTGAACCTTGGGCTTGAGAACAGAAATATCATTAACCGCATCAGATCTTGAAACAGCATATTGGATTTCTTACCTTGGTTTAGCACTTGGTATATAAGCTGCTTGTAAAGATACTACATCCCTTTCTTATTACCCTCGAACTACACTTTCTGAATCGCCTTTCATGCTTGGGGTCGGTTGGGCACCACTACTAGGTGAGTTTGCTCAAAAGAACCCTGCTGGAATAGGTGAGTTTGCTCAAAAGAACCCTGCTGGAACACCCGAAGCGGTCTGACTCGCTCATAACAGGAGCAGCCTTTAGTGCTACTTACTATGTTCCTTGCCGTTGCTTCGCCTAACTTGCCCCTGAACTCGAAAGAAAGAATGGAATCCAAACCTAGCTTCATATGGAAGAGCGGAACTCTACGAAACAGATTGACTTAGCGCTTGAAGGCCCTTCCCTCATACTGAAGTACACCACTATAAAGTAGCAGAAACCCTTCTTTTGAGTCGCGGTCAATTACTCGAATGGCTAATTCTCTATCTTGTCCCGTCTCCCGCGGATTATCTCGCAACCCAAGATACATACTATACTGATTGATTTACTTTCTACAGCTGATGATACTGCTTTCGCCTCTTTACCAGCTAAGATCTTTCGGGCGTAACTTCACTGAATCTTTCTACCGACGTCAAGAATTATAAGTACTGGCACTTCTCTATATGAAGCAGAAGCGTGAAAAGATGTTGCACCGGGCATATAAGGCTTTTTCACGCCGGATTTCTCATCGTTTCACCTATGCGCCTCTTCTCTGTGCTGGGTCTAATAAGGTGCAGCGAACTCACATTCTCTTAGGCCTCGATCCATTCTATTCTTTACTTTCGGGGCGCTACACCGAGATCATATAGGATTGGGTAATCCGGGTAAGAGAAAGATTCCACTTAAGTAAACGAGACAGA